>JASCZW010004231.1:0-254075 GCA_034211315.2 Aedes japonicus | reverse complement strand
TAGGATTGTTCAATCTTCAATTTTCAAAAATTTATAAACTCCTAAACCGTTTAACCGATTTTAGTCATTTTTGGCCATTGTATTGATATTTTTTGAATTTCCAAGCAAAAATACGAAACCTTTGAATATATCAATTTTTGTATGAAAAAATACAAAACAAATAGTTTTTCTTGAATTTGACTGTGAGGGGCCTCAACGACTCCTTGTTTTAGTATTTTTAAATGAAAGAACATTCAATTTTACATAACATATCAAAAAATTGGAGATGTTCTGCGTGTCGTTTTGAGATACAATTTTAAATAATAAATCATTACTCTTCATTTTATACATCACCTGCCTGTAGAAACGATGAAGATGCATGGTAGATTGACCATGCGTTCTCCATCCAATCAAACCTATACTAATGAAATCTATGAGTAGGTCACAGAATGTCAAGTAAATAATTATATAATAAATAATATTTACTTGACATAATTATATAATATTATAGCAACTAAGACTAATGAGACTTTCAGGTAGATATTGACAATTTGATTACCTAACATTCTTTTCGTTACACAGAGGGGCATTGGTATTATTATTTAAAAGAAGAACCGTTGATACGTATTGACTACCTACTGTAGATGTAGAATGTTTATCGACCTGTGAGATTGAATTGAATTGTTTCTCGGCTGTAGCGATCAGGTCTACTCGCTGACGGGAGGAGTAGAGTGGAATTTCAAAGCGGAGAAGCAGCAGAGTGAACAATTCTCTTTCATTTCATACTCGTCGCTCGCTTGCGTTATCTGTTATTCTGTTGCTTCTCGCTTTAGAAATTCCGCTCTACTCGCTCTCTGTCTGCAACAGATCTGATCGCTACAGCCGAGAAACAATTCAATACCTATTGTAGTCTAGGCTGCAGTTCACTTCACTTGATCGTAGGTACAATATAAACATCATATAAAACACGGAAATTTATGTAAGAAGTTACCAGTTGAAAACAAAGTATCATATCAGAACAGTTATATCAAAGAATATCGTAAAATGAAACGTAAGTGTTCAATTTGTAGTGTTTGGGTGTTGAGTTCGTGTTCCAGAAAATCAACGCAAAATTGTACGACCATGCTGTGGAAAAAAGGTTAAAAATTGATGAGAGTAGCTCTTTCATTTGTCAAAGTTGCTACAAGAAATTGTATAAGCACATTGATACCATGACCGAAGAACCCATTACAGGACCATCCAGTATAGGCACTACAGGTATGTTATATAAAAGTTCATATAATTCTGTTTTAATTTGAATTCTTCTCTTGCAATTGTTGCTGGAACATTTTTATTTTTACATTCTTTTAGAATCGTGCGAAGCAACCAGTCACGAAACGATTGCCCTTGCAGGACCGTCCGGCATTGTTCCTTTCTCCCTACCAAAGTAAATAATAAAATAGAAATTATTTGCATGTTTTCCAATCAATCAATTTTTAATCAATAATTTGTTATATTTATTTACAGGCTCATTGGAAACAACCAGCTATGAATCGATCGGTACCACCAATAACACGTTTTTGTCTCGACGATACGAAATGCTAACACAGCTTAAGGATAAATTTAAGGAAACAAAAGATAGCAAATGAGCGGTATAGATTTTAACCACACTGCCCAAAAAGTTGGTCTACATATAGGATTATGCAAGAGTTTGATGTTTCCCAATATATGGCCAACCAAGTGAAAGTATTACAACAACAGGAGGGAATAATGTCAGTGCTGTAAAAAGAGGATTAGTAGAGCTTCGTTAGAGCAGGAAACGCTAATGCGTGTTCGTAATTTTTATAATAGACGATATAAGTCGAAAGCGACGAGTATGAAATGAAAGAGATGTTGTTCACTCTGCTGCTTCTCCGCTTTAGAAATTCCACTCTACTCCCTCCCGTCAGCGAGTAGACCTGGATCGCTACAGCCGAGAAACAATTCAATTCAATCTCACAGGTCGATAAACATTCTACATCTACAGTAGGTAGTCAATACGTATCAACGGTTCTTCTTTAAATAATAATACCAATGCCCTGTGTAACGAAAAGAATGTTAGGTAATCAAATTGTCAATATCTACCTAAAGTCTCATTAGTCTTAGTTGCTATAATATTATATAATTATGTCAAGTAAATATTATTTATTATATAATATTTACTTGACATTCTGTGACCTACTCATAGATTTCATTAGTCATAGGTTTGATTGGATGGAGACGCATGGTAATCTACCATGCATCTTCATCGTTTCTACAGGCGGGTGATGTATAAAATGAAGAGTAATGATTTATTATTTAAAAAATTGTATCTCCAAAACGACACGCAGAACATCTCCAATTTTTTGATATGTTATGTAAAATTGAATGCTCTTTCATTTAAAAATACTAAAACAAGGAGTCGTTGAGGCCCCTCGCAGTCAAATTCAAGAAAAACTATTTGTTTTGTATTTTTTCATACAAAAATTAATAAATTCAAAGGTTTCGTATTTTTGCTTGGAAATTCAAAAAAATACCAATACAATGGCCAAAAATGACTAAAATCGGTTAAACGGTTTAGGGAGTTATAAATTTTTGAAAATTGAAGATTTTGAAAAATCACGATTTTTTGGACCAGTCTAACGCAGAAAGGTCCAGTCTAATAACGAAATAAAAAATACGGGTCTAATATTTTTCGATGTTGAACAATCCTACCGAATATTATAAAAATTCTGAGAGATCGTATAACTTTTTTCATGGAATTGCTGTATATATATATATTGGTATTGGAATTAGCTAGTGAAGCACAAATCTAACTTCTTTAGGTACAAAATTATCTCATCCGGCTCCTTTTGCAGACCACACTATTGAATTCAAATTTACTTGACCTCCAATGCATTTACCGATGGCCCAAGAAGCAATAATATATTCAATAACATTGGTAATTTTTTATTATTTATCCAGTGTTCAGAGTCTGGAAATCGAAGTGCTAGATTAAACAAAACAGATAAATTGATCAAAACAAAAACATCGGATTTCAAATTCATTAAACTTCACTTGAAAACAAATAAGTTTTTGGAAAATTCACGGCCGTCGTACCCATCTCTGTTGACCATTGCAGTCTAACCTGCTCGTAAGACGATCGAGGAATACATCGTACGAGGCCCACAGGTCCTTCCTGTGGTATTTTAACCCAGGCTGCCGCCACATATAGTTTCAGGATTTCCAACTTTGTGTTTATTAGAGCAAGCAGCTCCCAATATAGCTCCAGACAGCGAAGCTCATAGTGTTCAGATCCAGCGAACTCACCGACACTCCGGAGCTCGAAATGAACCCTGGTTCTACAATCCAGAGTTGGGTTATCTCACACTTTGCGAGCCGGTGCCAAGCCTTGTTGGAAAACCCAGTCCCTGGAACCAATCTGACGATATAGTAGTTTTGCTTGATCTTCACTCCTTCAGGGACAAAACCAGTTAGCCCAGCCGTTATGGGTGATTCTGGCCCAAACAGTCACCGATGCTGACTGTCGCCTAGTGGCCGTCAAGATACGTTCTGCAGCGGCATGGGTCTCGTGATCTTGCTGGCAACCAAACTGCGGTCGGTTTGCTTATCCGTGAATCCGCCAGTAACGGGAAGAGTTTCTGGTCAAACACGATACGTAATGGTAAACACGGAAAAATTACGGTTGATTCGTTAGTCAACAAAATACCGTAACAACAATAATAAACCGGATTTTTGTGTGGTTCATCCACGTGTCAAAATAAGATAGAGGAAATGACTTAAATGAAATGTTAGCCAATCAAATCTAGATTCTGGGTCTCATCGATAAAAAACGTTTCCTGTCCTAACATTTCACGTTGGTGTGTCATCTCGAAAGTCAAAATGAATGTTGTCGTAGGCTCATATGTCTTCTCTATGATAAATACTCACACCGAATTGATTCTTTCTTCTTCTTCTTCTTTCTTAGCGTTTTGAAGCTTATTTCTTCTGAAATTAGATTATTGCTTGCTCTCAACTTCAGTGTTCTAAATGCACATCCACAGGCCATTAAGTGCTGCTTAAGTGCTTGCAGTGCGTAATTCCGTGTGCCACAAAATGCCAAAATATAATGATCATGAAATATACCAAAGTATTTCCCATTCTCTGTCCACGGACAGCGAATTTTGAAAATAGTATTTTCTCTTCAGCAGGTGTCTTACCTTCATCCCTAAAACAGGTTTATCATTGCCATACCTTAAATTTAGCATGGTTTTGCATTGCAAGTACCCTCCAAATATCCGCGCTGTTTCAAATCTCACGGTTTCTACTATATTTCACTGAATCCTTTTCACCACTCGCCTGGGAGACGTCGATCCGAAGAGGTGACGTTGGTACGACGTAGCAGCAGTCGGGACTAATAATGACCCTACTCGTCCAATTACATCATTCATGATTAGGCAACTAAATGCGTTTTATTGATCCTTAGTAGATAATTTAATTATTTTGTTGTAGGGTCCCACCTCCGCCGACTTCTGTTCCTCTCGAAGGCACTTTCCAGGCCTTTCGCGTTGATTTCAGGTGTTTCCTCGCACTGATCGCTTCGATGGTAGGCAATATAGGCACGACCAACCACCGATGATGGTGGTAGCAGGGCGCGGCCGAACGAGGTTGGCACAATCAGACACACATTTGTTGCCAATGATGAAGAAGAGGACGGCGACGTCACACTACCGACGGCGACGCAACTTACGAATTCAGAAAATGAAGATAAAATAGTCGGCCGAGGTATCGCGGCTCACGCAGCATTGGTTCCGGAGAATCCGGGTCTGTCGGCAGCACGGATAACCAGGCAGCGCCGGTAGTCGTTAATGCGCGTGGTTAATGATACCAGATTTCATACAGACTTGCACTTCCACTTCTGTGGAGGCCCACAAACGGTCGCGGCGGTGGGCGTAGAAACCATAGATCACTGGAGCGTCAATCCGAGAGTGTGGCATGGACGGATTCCCGTTAGCCGCGCTGTTCCAAACGCTGACTTGCCTGACTCCATTCTTAGAGGTAGATTGATTCCGACTGACCGAGCCATACCATTGCTACTAGCAGCAGAAAAGATTACGTTCTGAATGTCGTACGATGTCGTAAAATGATCTGTCTTGTGATATCCGCGAAGGTTTGATGTCATCGCCTACGGATTTCATGTAGGGCCTTACCATAATTGAATGATATTGATTATTTTCGTCTCGCAGTATTCCAGATTAACATAAATGCTCTTTATTTTACATCTTGGCTCTCTTCATGATTATGAAGACTGAGGTGTCAAATAAAATAACTACAAACAATTCATTCATTGAGTTCCCGTTTTTGTCTCTCTGTCTTCTAGTCAGTATTCAATGATTACCGAATAAACTGAATCATGCATGATACAGATCTGTCTTATGTTGCCACGAAAATATAACAACTTATAATCATGCCCCAGACACACGCCATCTTCGCTTATCTAAAACTGGTTACATACACTCAGAGTACGGCATTCACCATGAACAAAAATCGCACCAACTAGCAATTTATTCTCGAGAATCGAAAATGGTGACATATGACGCGCTATCATCCGACAGAATTTTCAACATAATCTGGCCTAAAGGCTTCACACGTATCCTTCAACTCCCTTTCGAGAAAGAAAATCAAATCAGACCACGATACTCCTTCGTTACATTACTGATTTTTACGTACCTTGGCAGATCACAAAATTATCCCATCTTTGCGAATTGGGTTTGTTTCATTCCAAATGTCCACATAGTCTCGATTAAGGCGGGAGTAATGTCCAGGGACGCGGACAAAACATTTACACACTCTAGTAAATAAAACTATCATCAGAAGACATCTGAGGACCTGAAAAGAGGCCCTGCTTTAGATCGAATTCGAGTCTACTTTTCCAAAACCTGGTCAAACTCATGATTCTGTACCTGGCCTATATGAAAAGGCGTCTTGAGGATCACCTCTGAAGGGACTGAGGATTCGTCCGGGGAAAGGGTTATATTCAAATCTTCCAAATACGATAAACCAGCTCTCTGATTCTGGGTACCACCAGAGCAGCATTCCAGGATTCTGTTCATATCGTTCACTAGGATTCCAGTGGATCCGGATTCTCTGAAAAGGGTTATATCTCGAATCTCTTCTGTTCCGTTTCAGATGATATATCAGACCTATGATTCCTGCAGTTATCATCGAAGGTCATCTGAGGATTCCCGATCATACCGGCCCCAGTGCACTGCGAGATCAGATTCATCCAGGAGTACATATTCAGTCTAAAAGGCAGGCATGTCAAACTCATGATCTGTCAAAACTAGCTTCGGAGAATTCCTGACACCCTGACCACTTAGCGAGGCCCTGTGGACCTGACTCTAAAAGTACGTCAGTTCTTCATTGCGATCACTATGTCTCTCTCCATGCAGCACGATCGTTTCAATTGTTAGTTCCACCTGATATTCATTGTTTCCATAGACTCATCTTCAGCAATCTCGTTCACCATCCTTTCCACTTGCTGAACTGACTACGATACCGAGTTCGATCTAGCCAATTAACATTCACACTATCGAAGCTTAATAACATCGATTATCCTAGTCATGCCATCATGAGCGAGGGCCAAAAGGAATTGGATGGATCGATAGGCAAATATCACTTTACGTATTCACAGGATATAAAGAACCTACTTCCAACAAGACAACACTGTCACAAGAGGTTATTCGACATAAGTGATGTCTAATGGTGAGGAGCCAGTCCGTTGGGCAATGGGGTTGGCATTTCCACTCCTGGCATTTCGAGGTTCTCCGTTTCCCGACGGTCCTCCGTCGGCTGGGCGATAGGCATTTAGATGTAAATGAAAATGGTCACAATTATTCATAATTGTTGATCTCTGAAATGCAAGAAATGTAGTTTAGTGTAGAGTTCGCGGTCCGCGCTCAAGCGCGAACCACGGAACTCTACACTAAAACACTTGACTACATTTCTTGCATTTCCAGGATCAACCGAATGGAGATCGTTTATAATAGATATGAATGATTGTATTATTTTTCATTTACATAAATATATACACTATTATATAAATAATTCATGGAAACGGGAGGGACCATCAGGAAACGGAAGGGACCATCAGAAGCACTCTGGATGGGGAGAGTGGAAATGCCAACTCCCCATTGCTAACAGTTTGTGAGTAAAGGGCGGGCTCTACTCCCGCCCATTGGGGCATCCTTATGTCAGATAGCTTACTCTTGTGACCAATTGTTCAGTCTTGTTGTTGGAAGTAGGTTCTTTATATCCCTGTGGATACGTATAGAGTGATGTTGCCTATCGATCCATCCAATTCCTTTTTGGCCCTTCATATGATGGCATGACTAGGATAATCAGTGGTTATTAAAGCTTCGATAGTGTGAATGTTGAGTGGCTTGGAATCCGAAACTTCGAGCATCGTGAATCGGGATTCAGCCTGGGTGGAAAAGGATATTGAAGACGAGATTATTGAGAATGACCCTTTTGAAGATGAGTCTGTGGAAACTGTAGATGTCAAGGTGCGGAACTATGGTGAAGCGATCAAATGCCATGGAAGCAGCAAGTGATCGCAATGAAAATTTGTTTAGGTGACGGCACTTTCCAGAAGGAACTCCGGATCCCACAGGGCCTCACTAAGTGGTCAGATTGGTCAGGAATCATCAGAATGTTCTCCGAAGACTTAGTTTTGACAAATCATAAAGTTTGATATGCCGCAGACCAGGTTTTGGAAAAGATTTGAATATGGCCACTTTCCTGGATGAACTCTGATCTCGCAGTGCCTTCCTAAGGGGCCAGTATGGTCAGGAATCCTCAGAATGACCTTCGATGACCTATTTTTGCAAAATCATAAATTTTGATATATCGCAAGCAAGGTTTTAGAAAAGATTCGAATATGGCCACTTTTCCCGAGGAACTCGGATCCCGCAAAATCTCCCTAAGTGGACAATATGAACAGGAATCCTAAGAATGTACTCTGAAGGTGAAGTTTTGCAAAATCAAGAAGTTTGGTTTGTCGGAAGCCAGGGTTTGGAAAAGATTTGAATATAGCCACTTTCCCGGACGAACTCCGGATCCCGCAGGGTCTCACTAAGGGGACAGTATGGTCAGGAATCCTCAAAACGCCTTTTCATGACCAAATTTTTGCAAAATCATGAAGTTTGATATGTCGCAAGCCAGGTTTTGGAAGAGATTTAAAAATGGCCACATTTCCGGAGGAATTCGGATCCCGTAGGGCCTCTTTTCAGGAATCCTCAAAATGTCTTCTGATGACCTAGTTTTATTTACTAAATTATGCCATGTTTTGTCCACCATCCCTGGACAGGTACTTACCCCAGTACTCCCACCTTGAAATCCGAAACTATGGACATTTCTGAATAACCAAAGCAGATTCACAAAATAGGATAATTTTGTGATCTATTGCCAAAAATTGCATAAAAATCCAATGGCTAACGAAGGAGTATCATTAATTTTAAATTTGAATTTTTCTTTCTCAGAGGGGTTGGGGGGACGTACGTGGTAAACTTAGGCCAAGTTGTGTTAGAGAATTCTACATGGAATTATTGTTCCTTCTTTAGCGCGATCATAATGTCACCATTTTTCGATTCTCGAAAGTAAATTGCTAGTTGAGTTGCGATTTTTTTTTTGTTCAAGCAATTAATGCCGCTCTGAGGTGTATATGTAACCAGTTTTGGAAAAAAAAATCGTCGCGAATGGCATTAGTGTCTAGGGCGTAATTATAAGTTGTTATATTTTCATTAGCGAAGACATAAGACAGAATCTGTATCCTTGCATGATTTAGTTTATTCAGTGGCGAATCATTGAATACTGACTAGAAAGATTAGAAGATTTAAAAAAACGAAACTCCAGATGAATAATTGTTTGTAGTTATTTTTTTTTATTTTATCAGTCTTCACCCGTCATTACAAAACCAAAATGTAAAAAAAATAAAAACATTTGTATTGAATCACAAATTCTTGCAGGGATATCACTTTTGAAAATAATCAATAACATTCAAAATTATGGTAGGCCCACAATCATTCCCATAGAAATCCGTAAACATTGAGCATCAAACATATCTTCACGAATATCACAAAACAGATCACATTTTACGACATCAAACACGACAGTTCAAAAGAACGGTAATATTTTTCTACTGCTAGTGACAATGGTATGGCTCGGTCGAATCGAGTCAATCCACCTACCTCCTAGAATATAAAGTCGAACAGAATAAAGCGATTTAATTTAACGCAGCAGCTTCCGAAACTAACGAAATCCGTTGCACCAGTCAGCTCGCCCCACCCTTCTCGGATTGACGCTCAATTGGTCACAAGTCCAAATGACGATGGGACCACCCCGCATGTACCCGCATTTGACCATTTGGTAGGCCTTCCCACACCCGAAGAAGCGACTAATCAATAGGTAAAATTCTAGAATCTGTATAATCTGAAACTATCATTAACCACGCACATTAACGACTACCGGCTGCCCTGCCTAGTGGCGGATTGATCCGTGCGCGGGGACCGGTTAGTTCTCGAACCATGCTGCGTGAGCCACGGCCACGCAGCCATTTGAACATCTTCATTTTTTCTGAATTCCATTAAGTTCACCCCGTTGCGCGTCGCCGTCGGTGAATGTTGACGTCGCCGTCCTCTTCTTCATCATTGTAGCCTTCGTGTGTGTCTGATTGGTACCAAGCCTCGTTCGGCCTTGCCCTGCTACCACCATCATCGGTGGTGGTCATGCCTATGTACCTACCATCGAAGCGATCAGTGGGAGAAACCTGAAATCAACATGAAAGGCCTGGAAAGTGCCTTCGAGAGGAACAGAAGTCAGCGGAAGTGGGACTACAATAAAATAATTAAATTATCTACTAAGGATCAATAAACGCATTTAATTGCTAATCATGAATGGTAATTGGACGAGTAGGGTCATTATTAGTCGAGCTGCTGTGCGTCGTACCAGCATCACCTCTTCGGATCAATGTCCCAGGCGAGTGGTGAAAGGATTCAGTAAATATAGTAGAAACCATGAGATTTTTAACTTAATGGCAGTTATTTGGGAGTACTTGCAATACAAAACCATACTTATTTAAAGGTATGGCAATGATAAACCTGTTTTAGGGATAAAGGTAAAACAGCTGCTGAGGAAAATACTATTTCAAAATTCGCTGTCCGTAGACTGAGGAATGGGAAATACTTTGGTATATTTCATGATCATTATATTTTAACATTTTGTGGCACACGGATTACGCACTGCAAGCACTTAAAGCTCTTAATTAATAACTGTGGATGTGCATTTAGAACACTAAGTTGAGAGCAAGCAATAATCTAATTTCAAAAGAAATAAGCTTCAAAACGCTAAGAAAGAAGAAGAAGAAGAATCAATTCGGTTGAGTATTTATCATAGAAAACATATGAGCTTACAACAACATTCATTTTTATTTTCGAGATGACACACCAACGTGAGAAATGTTAGGACAGGCGTTTTTTATCGATAGACCCAAATCTAGATTTATTGGCTAACATTTCATTTAAGTCATTTCCTCTATCTTATTTTGATATTTGGATGAACCGCACAAAAAATCCAGTTTATTATTATTATTACGGTATTTTGTTGACTACGAATCAACCGTAATTTTTTCCGTGTTTACCGTATGTATCGTGTTTACTGACCAGAAACTCTTCCCCGTACAGCAGTTCACGAATAAGCAAACCGACACAGTTTGGTTGCCAGCAAGATCACGAACCCATGCCGTGCAGACGTGCTGACGGCCACTAGGCGACGGAAATCAGCATCGGTGACTGTTTGGGCCAGAATCACCCATAACGGCTGGACTCCGCTGGTTTTTGTCCCTGAAGGAGTGAAGATCAAGCAAAATACATATCGTCAGATTGGTTCCAGGGATTGGGTTTTCCAACAAGGCTTGGCACCGGCTCACAAAGTGTAGATAACCCAACTCTGGATTGTAGAACCAGGGTTCATTTCGAGCTCGGAGTGTCCGGTGAGTTCGCTGGATCTGAACACTATGAGCTTCGCTGTCTGGAGTATATTGGAGGCTGCTTGCTCTAATAAACAAAAAGTTGTGGAAATCCTGAAGCTATATATGGCGGCAGCCTGGGTTAAAATACCACAAGAGGACCTGTGGGCCTCGTACGATGTATTCCTCGATCGTCTGCTACGAGTGGTTAAACTCAATGGTCAACAAGTTGAACATGACCCGTGAATTTTCAAAAACTTATTTGTTTTCAAGTGAAGTTTAATGAATTTGAAATCAAATGTTTTTGTTTTGATCAATTTATCTGTTTGTTTTAATCTAGCACTTCGATTTCCAGACTCTGAACACTGGATAAATAATAAAAAATTACCAATGTTATTGAATATATTATTGCTTCTTGGGCCATCGGTAAATGCATTGGAGGTCAAGTAAATTTGAATTCAATAGTGTGGTCTGAGGAGCCGAATGAATAATTTGTACCTAAAAGTTAGATTTGTGCTTCACTAGCTAATTCCAATACCAATATATATATATACAGCAATTCCATGAAAAAAAGTTATACGATCTCTCAGAATTTTATAATATTCGGTAGGATTGTTCAACATCGAAAAATATTAGACCCGTATTTTTTTATTTCGTTATAAGACTGGACCTTTCTGCGTTAGACTGGTCCAAAAAATCGTGATTTTTCAAAATCTTCAATTTTCAAAAATTTATAACTCCTAAACCGTTTAACCGATTTTAGTCATTTTTGGCCATTGTATTGGTATTTTTTTGAATTTCCAAGCAAAAATACGAAACCTTTGAATATATTAATTTTTGTATGAAAAAAATACAAAACAAATAGTTTTTCTTGAATTTGACTGCGAGGGGCCTCAACGACTCCTTGTTTTAGTATTTTTAAATGAAAGAGCATTCAATTTTACATAACATATCAAAAAATTGGAGATGTTCTGCGTGTCGTTTTGGAGATACAATTTTTTAAATAATAAATCATTACTCTTCATTTTATACATCACCCGCCTGTAGAAACGATGAAGATGCATGGTAGATTACCATGCGTCTCCATCCAATCAAACCTATGACTAATGAAATCTATGAGTAGGTCACAGAATGTCAAGTAAATATTATATAATAAATAATATTTACTTGACATAATTATATAATATTATAGCAACTAAGACTAATGAGACTTTAGGTAGATATTGACAATTTGATTACCTAACATTCTTTTCGTTACACAGAGGGGCATTGGTATTATTATTTAAAAGAAGAACCGTTGATACGTATTGACTACCTACTGTAGATGTAGAATGTTTATCGACCTGTGAGATTGAATTGAATTGTTTCTCGGCTGTAGCGATCAGGTCTACTCGCTGACGGGAGGGAGTAGAGTGGAATTTCTAAAGCGGAGAAGCAGCAGAGTGAACAACATCTCTTTCATTTCATACTCGTCGGCACACACGACTTATATCGTCGCTATTATAAAAATTACGAACACGCATTAGCGTTTCCTCTCCTAACGAAGCTCTACTAATCCTCTTTTTAGGCACTGACATTATTCCCTCCTGTTGTTGTAATACTTTCACTTGGTTGGCCATATATTGGGAAACATCAAACTCTTGCATAATCCTATATGTAGACCAACTTTTGGGCAGTGTGGTTAAAATCCTATACCGCTCATTGCTATCTTTTGTTTCCTTAAATTTATCCTTAAGCTGTGTTAGCATTTCATTATCGTCAGACAAAAACGTGTTATTGGTGGTACCGATCGATTCATAGCTGGTTGTTTCCAATGAGCCTGTAAATAAATATAACAAATTATTGATTAAAAATTGATTGATTGGAAAACATGCAAATAATTTCTATTTTATTATTTACTTTGGTAGGGAAAAGGAACAATGCCGGACGGTCCTGCAAGGGCAATCGTTTCGTGACTGGTTGCTTCGCACGATTCTAAAAGAATGTAAAAATAAAAATGTTCCAGCAACAATTGCAAGAGAAGAATTCAAATTAAAACAGAATTATATGAACTTTTATATAACATACCTGTAGTGCCTATACTGGATGGTCCTGTAATGGGTTCTTCGGTCATGGTATCAATGTGCTTATACAATTTCTTGTAGCAACTTTGACAAATGAAAGAGCTACTCTCATCAATTTTAACCTTTTTTTCCACAGCATGGTCGTACAATTTTGCGTTGATTTTTCTGGAACACGAACTCAACACCCAAACACTACAAATTGAACACTTACGTTTCATTTTACGATATTCTTTGATATAACTGTTCTGATATGATACTTTGTTTTCAACTGGTAACTTCTTACATAAATTTCCGTGTTTTATATGATGTTTATATTGTACCTACGATCAAGTGAAGTGAACTGCAGCCTAGACTACAATAGGTATTGAATTGTTTCTCGGCTGTAGCGATCAGGTCTATTTGCAGACGGGAGCGAGTAGAGCGGAATTTCTAAAGCGAGAAAGCAACAGAATAACAGATAACGCAAGCGAGCGACGAGTATGAAATGAAAGAGATGTTGTTCACTCTGCTGCTTCTCCGCTTTAGAAATTCCACTCTACTCCTCCCGTCAGCGAGTAGACCTGATCGCTAGCAGCCGAGAAACAATTCAATTCAATCTCACAGGTCGATAAACATTCTACATCTACAGTAGGTAGTCAATACGTATCAACGGTTCTTCTTTTAAATAATAATACCAATGCCCCTCTGTGTAACGAAAAGAATGTTAGGTAATCAAATTGTCAATATCTACCTAAAGTCTCATTAGTCTTAGTTGCTATAATATTATATAATTATGTCAAGTAAATATTATTTATTATATAATTTTTACTTGACATTCTGTGACCTACTCATAGATTTCATTAGTCATAGGTTTGATTGGATGGAGACGCATGGTAATCTACCATGCATCTTCATCGTTTCTACAGGCGGGTGATGTATAAAATGAAGAGTAATGATTTATTATTTAAAAAATTGTATCTCCAAAACGACACGCAGAACATCTCCAATTTTTTGATATGTTATGTAAAATTGAATGTTCTTTCATTTAAAAATACTAAAACAAGGAGTCGTTGAGGCCCCTCGCAGTCAAATTCAAGAAAAACTATTTGTTTTGTATTTTTTTCATACAAAAATTGATATATTCAAAGGTTTCGTATTTTTGCTTGGAAATTCAAAAAAATATCAATACAATGGCCAAAAATGACTAAAATCGGTTAAACGGTTTAGGAGTTATAAATTTTTGAAAATTGAAGATTGAACAATCCTACCGAATATTATAAAATTCTGAGAGATCGTATAACTTTTTTTCATGGAATTGCTGTATATATATATATATATATATATATATATATATATATATATATATATATATATATATATATATATATATATATATATATATATATATATATATATATATATACCTCCGGATATATGGCAAACAAATCTGAATACTAAAAAAACAGGTCTATTTATTGAGAGAATACGAAAAACAAAAAAAAACTTAAAAAAGATCTCCGGATTCTTTGCTTACGTTGAGATTCAGCGTTTACAATATTGTTAGCAAATATTCAATTCTAGCTTCTTATGCCCATTTGGACAATAAATTCGAGAAGAAAATCTTAGAAACATTTTTGTTGATTTCAAGGTTAATCATTACAAAAACATTTGGCACCCCAGTTTAACTAAAATCGAAAAATAAAACATTGCTAATAACCATATTGAATATCGGTTCCGTAAAGTGTTACACACACCTGAGCCTAACAAATAAACGAAATAATTTAAAAAAAAATAACATAAAAATATGATATTTCTTAAAGCATGTTCACACGCTATAGGACCAAGAGATTTTGTTTTATTGTAAATTTATTTGTAATGGCTCAATTAAATCAACTTTACAGAGTTTTTATGTTTATATACATTAGTTATCTTACACTACTTTTATGTTTATATACATTATCTATCTAACACTGAGCGAACAAATCGAGAGGAATACATAGAAACATCGTATGAAAATTTACCAGAAGGCATTATTGCAAATTTCATACGATTCTCTAATGGAGAGAAGTTTAAAAAAAAAAGTTGCAATCGGGATTCAAACTATGCACCCGAGATTCAGAGCTACAATCCCACGAGACTATACACGCTCGATAAGAGACATCAATTGAAAATGTATAAGAGGCATGTTTTTCTCGACCAACGCAACAATAATCATTTCATACGATTACGTATGGAATAAGTCTTGAACCCTTGCTTTGCGGTTCATAGTTCCGACCGTATGAAAATCGTACGGTTAATTTCCTGAGTAAAGAACTAAGGTTAGGCGGCGAATTAAAGTTAGATAAAGCAGACGCTACCGTTCTGAAGCGTCGGGATGCCGCTAGCCAGTAGTAACTTCTGGTTACGCCACTGTAATTCATCTAATTTTCTCGTCTTGTAATTCATTCATCGATTGCTAATCCCTGAGGTAAAATTGTCCGCCCAGGAGATCTTTTCGTTACGTTTCACTTTGCGCTGATTTCGAACACGTTTGCCTTAACACTGTTTTGTTAACTCACCTAAAGGCTGACTAAAAGTAAATTGGTACGTACTTCGCGCGGCACTAGCAAGTCTCTTACGTTGGGAATCAACAATCTTTGACAAAGGTTTGTTTGCACTTTTATAGAGAATAACTGGTGCAAGTTTGATCAAAGTAGTCGATCGCTTGCAGAAATTACGTCAAATGGAACTCGAAAAAAGAAAGGGTGGGTTATGTCAGTGAGATAGCTGCAAAATTGGCGTAGGACTGCTTGTTGATGTGAAGAAAATTATGTCATCGAATCAATAAATTTCTACTATATATTATTCAATCTAAAGAACCAGGAACCTATGCTATTAATATGTGAGGCTTTACTATTGGTTCTCCTCGAAAATTGATAGAACCTGAAGTTCGGCTCGAATTAACTGTTAAAAATATTCTGTTCGTAGAATGTCCAACGTGCTTGTAAGTGTTAAACGGATCCTGTGTTTACGCAGGGAATATGGTTCGCGATTGAAATTTCTTCTCGGTGTTCTTGGGCTGCATGACGGCCTGAGCAACAATCAATATGCAACTAGTGATTTGAAATTGGTTCACTGTTGTAGAACCCCTTGGCCCAAAGTACACTTTGAAGCCGTCAGCATCCTGTACATATTTGCGCCTTTGTTTTGATTTGCTGTGTTACTTTGACAGAATATTTGAGTGTGTTCGTGTGAGTTCATTATTAGGGGCGCATTATTGAGCTTGAGACCGATGTGCTAGTACTGACTGAGCCAAGAAAAAAATCGTATTTGTTCGGGACCTACTCGTCTCAGAGTTAGTCTATGGCCTGAGTGTTTGGCTGCACGTAATAAGGTCTGTATCCGCATTAATCCGGACACCTCAAAACATGAATAAAACATAAATTTCGCATTATATTGCCGTCTGAGTTGTTTATTTCAGATTCATGAAATGTGTTTTAACTATTCGTGAAGACAAAACATAGTTATTCGGTATTTGCATAAAATTTATCAGAGCCCAATATCTGTCGATTGGACGTAGCTCTGGGCAAATTGGCGGGTTTGAGATTTTTGGTGCAATGTTCACTTGATTTGCTTAGCACCTCTACCTCGCAGTTTTAGCATAGTGGCATGATGCCAAATCGGGCCACAACTAAGGTTTTTCTTTGTGACTTTTGATGAAGGGTAGCAATCGCTTCTACAGACACTCTCTCTGATAGATCTCCTTGTTGATTGTGCCTGTAGTGACGAAAGATTGACTCTTTTTGCCACACGTACAAATTGCTTGCCACACAAGGTATTTTTTGGGAAATTTCGATGCCTTCTTTGTTCTGAAATGCTCAGCTGTAGCATTTCTGGCCATAGCCGAATAAAAAGCCAGCCCTGGAAGCTGCTTGCAATCCTCCAGGACATAAGTTGTATCGTCCATAACAACGCATGAAAACATCGTCAAATATTCGCAGTACAAACGTCGAGCCCGTGATTTTGCTGTCAAGTTGTGTTTGTCGTTGCGATATGGAACTGTTTTGACTTTATACGACTTAAGTCCCAAACGTTGTTTTGATTTTTGGACAAAACCAGGCGACATCCCTATTTTACGAGCTACCGTTCGAATGGAGAGGTTTGGGTTTTTCGTTAATATCCTTTTCATCGGTCCATGACAGGATCAGCGCGTCCAATATTTTTGTCACTTCTCGGTTTCCTCTCCACCGTCAAACGTTCCGAAAATTATTTGAGCACATCGTGAACAGTAGATTTAGGCAAATCCAATGTTTTTGCAAGGTCCCGTATTGACAAGTCAGGATTTGCCGTACGCCCATACAAAATTCGCTCGCGCACTTGTTTTTCTTTCGTCGCCATCTTGAATACTAAACATGAAATGTAAACATCAATCATAGTCTTTTTCATCATAGACTCTCAGCTATACCACAGTTTCATTCCTACGTGCAATATTTCAAAAGTTACAATGATTTGAAAGTGTCCGGATTAATGTGGATACAGATTTTATTTCAAAATTCGCTGTCTGTAGACTGAGAAATGGAAAATAAGTTTTGGTATATTTCATAATGAGCTCATCATCATATTTAAACATCTTGTGGTACACGGATTGTGCACTGCGGTATGTACACAGATAAAAAGAAACACTGAATTTTCTGCGTTATCTAATGCACATAAAGGGAATGCTAGATTTGGCAGAACATAATGGGACATTTCATGTAAATTTAAGCCAGGTAATGCCTGAATCGAGCCTGTTGTATGAAAGATTGCAAACAATATCGTTGTTTACGCTCTTTTGGCTTGGAATTACACGAGGGGAAATTTTAAGCGCTTGTTAAAATTAATTATTTTTTTCAGTGTAGTTGAATCGAATTTAAGTGACCTATGGATCCAACAATTTGGGTCCATCGAACAAAAATATCCCGCCCTTCTTTTTATCTATATTTCATCATATGTCTTATCTACCTATCTATCAATGCGTCATCTGATGTAATCAAATGTATATTTTATGTCTTCAATGTAAAAATATTCAAGAAATATTTTCGTTGAGTATTTGAGCTTATTAAAGTGTTCATTTGTATTGTCAAGTTTACACACCAATTTGAGAAAAGTTAGGACAGGCGGTTTATGTCGATAGACCCGAATCTAGATTTATTGGCTGACATTAGAATCATTTTCTCTATATTATTTGGATATTTGGATATACTGAACAAAAATACACAGATAAAGAGAAACATTGAGTTTTCTGCGGTATCTAATGCACATAAAGGGAATGCTGGATTTGATAGAAAATAATGGGATATTTCATGTAAAATTAACCCAGATAACGCCTGAATCTAGCCTGTTGTATGAAAGGTTACAAAAATTGTTCCATGGCGCATGGAAGATTGCAGACAATTTCGTTGTTTACGCCTCCTTTGTCTTGGAATCTTGGAATGAAACGAGGGGAAATTTCACGCGCTTGTTAAAACTAATTATTTATTTCTGTTAACAGTTTATTTCGTTTCGTAGCAAGGTTGGTAAGTTGCAAATATTTATCTCGTTTTGTATTGTTCCGTTAAAAAGATATATTTACATATTTCATAAGATTCACTATAATGGAATTTCAAGGAATTTCTTTAACCACGTATCAACCGTCAATTTATCCGTGTTTATCGTGTCTATGTGTTTACCGACTAGAAACTATTCACTATATACAGCAGTTCGTGAATAAGTTAACCGACACGGTTTGGTTGCCAGAATGATTATGGATCCATGCCATGTTGACGTGCTGACGGCCACCAAGCGACGAGCATCGGTGGTGGTTTGGGCCGGAATCACTCCGCTGGTATTTGTCCCTGAAGGAGTGAAGATCATCCAAAATACATATCATGTGATGTAATGTCATAGGAAGCCACCACCAGTGCATGACTTGCCAAGACGTACAGTTCCTTCTAATGGCAAGATCAAACTGTACATACCTGTAATCCTCACTATTCCGTTCCGTTGTATGAACTGCCAAAAACGGGGTTGTGGACCTATAAGCAAAGCCACTTTTTTTTTTGGGTTTTTAACACTACTGCGTCCATTAATACGAACTTTTGTAGTGCAATGGGCAAGCTGACCACCATTAAGCAGAAACACTTACACAAAACCCACAGAAAGAATAGAAAATATCCTTCCAACGAAACGGTCTTATTATAGGAAATGAACAGTAAGCAATACTCATTAAAATTTCCGTCTGGTGGTTTGTTAAAAAATAGGGTTAGCAAAGTCACTGTAGACTGTCGAAAGATAACTAGACCTTAGCTGATCTCGATCTGATGATTTCCTTCAAGCAAGGCATAATTGTCATCCATGACTTGAGCCAGATAACCACAAACGTTTCGAAAAGTTTCCGCTTGACTAGAGCCCAGTACTTCTCTATTAGGCAAAGTTCTGGATAGTTTGGTGGATTGGCTGTTTTTGGCATGATTTGCAAACACAAAACACGGTATTTTTTGATAGTTTTAGTTTCTTGACCAGATCGTGTACCGATAAATTCGGATTTTCCTGCCGTTCGTTCAAAATGCGTTTGCGCACTTCTATTTGATTCGACGCCATTTTACTGAAGGTAAAAAAAATGCATACATGTTGTACATGTTTAAATAAGGTGGAGCGTATAAGCTGTCATATAAGTGAAACATTTCAGCTCTCCGTGAAATAATTCAAAAAATTTACTGAAAGAAAAGTGTCCGAAATTTAACTTGGTCAGGCTTTATATTTGGCATAAAAATCTGAATACTAAGAAACAGTTCTATTTATTTAGAAGATTTGACAAATCAAGAACCGACAAATGATCTCCAAATTCTTTACTTTGGGTGAGATACAGCATTTTCAATATTGTTATTAAATCTTTCTAGGTTCCTTCGTTTAAGAAATTCTAGAAAAAAATCTTAGAAACACTTTTGCTGATTTCAAGGTTAATCACTATAAAAACATGTTTTTTTGTAAATCACGTTCATATGCTATAGGCCCATGAATTTTTTTGCAAATGTTACATTATTTGTGCAAGCTCAATCAAATCAACTTTGCAGAGCCAAGATTTCATGTTTATATACATCAGTTATCTTAGAACTAAAGTTAGGGGGAGAACTTAAGTTATATGGAGCAGACACTACCGTTCGGGAAGCGTTCTCACTAACCAGTAGTAATTTCCAGTTAAGCCACTGTAATTTCCAGAACATCGAACAACATCCATGTAATCCGACAGCAGTGGAACCAGTATTAAGAACCCGGAGCACCTTTGTTTTGGCGCACATGGAAGAAGGCCTTGCAAGATTCGCAAACAATGCGTTGCTGCACTCGAAGGAAGAACAACGGGACACCAAGAAGAATGGAGATGAGGACAAGTGAGGTAAACGGGATAGAAATCCAATTGCAAGAATCGGCAGAACTAAAGCCGAGTAGTTCAAAGGTCGCCACAAATTCATGTAACGCTACACGGAAAAAACCGTTCAGTATCAGTATATGCTTTCTTGGTACCTGCGGTGGACGTCGAATGTGAAGAGGACAGAGGCTAATTCAGCACGTGAAGTCATTCCCATATCTGAGAGGTTTACCGTTCTACGATTATAAGAACGCGCAGCCTCGTATCCTCATCGGAAATGATAACGCGCACATAATATCTACGCTGAAGCTACGCGATTGTCAACCAGGAGGACCCATATCAGCGAAGATACGTTTGGGATGGACGGTTCACGGATCCAGTGAAGAAAGAACCGAGGACAGAGTTCACACTTTCCACCTTTGCGAATGCCAGGAGACCGATCAAATGCTTCACGACCCCATGGAGCAGGTCTTTTCGGTCGACAGCCTAGGAGTAATGGAAGTAATACTCCCAGAGTCAAGAAAGGTTCAGCGAGCTAATCGGATCTTACGGGATACCACGAAGCGTATGGGAACTCGATTCCAAACTGGACTTTTATGGAAGTACGGCTGTTTCGAGTTCCCTTAGACAGCTATCAAATGGCAGTTAGACGGTTGCAGTGTCTGGAAAGGCGTATCCAGCACGACCATGTTATTGGAGAAAGCGTGAGGACACAGCTGTCTGAGTATCAGGTGAAAGGATACATCCACAAGGCGACGCAAAAGGTACTCGATGGTTCCAAGTCACTCGCATTTTCTGTGATGCGGCGGCAAAGGTAGATGGCATCTCACTCAACACGATGCTGCTGAAAGGACAAGATCTTCTCAGGACGTTACAGGACGTTCTCTACGGGTTGCGGAAAAAGCGAATCGCCTTCTGGGCGGATTTGAAGAAGATGTTTCACCAGATTCAGATTAGACCGGAGGATCGTCATGCGCAACAGCTACTCTGGCGCGAGGACCCATCTCAGGTTTCTGAAGTGTACTTGATGGATGTCGCAACCTTTGGCGCAACGTGTTCACCATGTTCGGGACAATTCGTTAAGAATTTGAAGGCCGAAGAGCATTCAGACGAGGTTTCCGCCGCTGCAGATGCTATAATCCGGAAACACTATCTCGACGATTATTTGGACAGCGCGGAAAACGTCGAAGAAGCAAAAAAACTAGCCCGGGAAGTCAAGCATGTGTACTCTCTCGGTAGATTTCATCTACGGAACTGGCTGTCGAACTCTAAGGAAGTTCTGGCATGGGTCGGGGAGATCGACCCAGCTACGGAAAAGTGTCTACAGCTGGACAAAAGTATAGTTCAATTATTGTCTTCTACTTGTTTAGATTCGTCATCTTGTCAGAAAATAAAACATTGTATCGTATCAACTTTTTAAGGAATTCAATATCAATTCGCTATATTGTAAGATGCGGCAGTGGTTCTACTGATTGAGCAGAAGGTTGGGAGAGCAATCCTAGGCTCGTCCCCTGCCTTGCCATTTGTCATTTTAACGCTCTCTACCACCGCGAGATTTGGAATACCGAACATTCAACTGCTCTTTCATTAATAGCATCACTTACCACCAGTGCCTTAAATTTTCACAAAATATTCATGAGAAGTGAAAATGATTTATCCCAGTGTAATGATGATTTTTACTTTCCCGGTTTTCATGGTTACCGCTGTCACTTCTATGCCAACTGAATTTTGTCTGCTGCAATGAATGAAGTCGGCTCTATGTGCGGGTCAAAAATCTGCTGTCACTGTTGTTTTGATTATCAATCGGTAAGCATGAATTTCATGTGCTGAAATCTGAATATCAGCTCTTGTGATGATTTTTCATTATTAAGTGATTTTGAATCCTAATCCAAACATGGAACAACCAGGGCCGTCATCATCGTCCCAGAGGAATGGATGCTAGCAATGTGGTGCAAGAATACCCTGGACTGGGCTGCCCTTGCATTTTTCCGATCCCGACGGGTAATTGATATTCATTGTGGTTGATTGAATTTCATTTCTGACATTTCGAAATTCGTTCTGAAAATGAACTTGTTTACATGAATGAATATCAAAGCATTTTGAAAATTGAACGTTCGTTCTTCTGGTTACGTTTGTTGTCATGAGCTATCATTTGATTTTCGCATGGAACTAATAGGTAGTCAATGTTATGTTGCTTGAAAATCCACGCTTTTGAATCTAATGAGCATGACTTTTGCCAAGACTGCTTACCACAATGAATCCATGATCTAAACCATATAACCCTTTTGACTAAAACAAACATTTTTCACCTGGAAATTCTGGAGTCACAGAGACACCCTTCTCAGCATTTTGTATTTCCAATGAAAATCCACGACCACACTGTGTGAGTGGCCCCAATAGCATCCTTACTGTTGGTTTAAACCAGTTCTAGGCGGCTATTTGTATTGTTGGTACAAACCGATCGAAATTTAAAATCTGTCAAATGTATAATTAATTTACTTGACGTCGCGCAAATCTAGCGTATCCTTTACCAAAACAAACCATGTTGCCAAATCAACACTTTTATCCAACATCCTAATGATCTCTCGTGAAAGTGCTGAGGTGTTCTTGTATCACGTCAACTTATTTCTACCCTTTCCTTATTGCCTTGGTCGTGGATAACGGCAAAGTTTGGACATTTTAAATCCTTATTACCATTTTCCCACACATGTACATCCTGAGCAACAATTCGAAATTTACCGAGTTTTCAAGTCATTCTACAATTATGTATCTACAGACCCTTTGACAGTGACACTGCCTATAAAGCCATAAAACGAAAATTGGCGGAAAGTATCTCGTGGTCGTGGGAATGCACAGTTCAAGCAAATGCCAGTGATAAAGAACTGAATAAAAATAAGAACCTCTTTCCATAATGACAGTAAAAGAGATTGTGTTTATCTGTATTAGATTGCTTAATTAACAATCTTACTGCGCATAATTTCAAAATTCGCTTTTGAGTGGTTAGTGTTATCTTCAAATGTCTTGAAATAAATGTCAAACATGTGCAACAGTAATCCTGTTATCAGCAAATTTCCTAATGACATAAATTGGCGTCACACGCGCCTCTCATTTTGGTTGCGAAAATGGCTTCTCGTTGGTAAAATAAGAGAGGACTGAACATTTCGTGCAACGAAACGAGATAGATTATAAAACCCTTTTTTCAAACAAGTTCAAATATGAATATTTGTCAAATTTTAATTGGAAACCTAACCTCACCTATATTGCAATGCATAGGCCAGTTTTGGCCCAACTCTCCTATTAACTGATAGTAACAGGATTCACCGGCGACCAAATTATATACATTTAAATGACTGCTGAACATTCAGCATTCAAAGAAGAATTCCATTCAAATTTGCTATCGTAAGCAGAAACAATTAAGGTTTATAAATAAATTAGCACTAAATCATTGCCGTTGGGAAAATACACAACCACTCCACTTTTGGTGGCGCTTCAGCCGGCTCCAATCAATCCGTCCTTTTCTGATCTCTACGCAGCTTCCGTACACATCGTCATCTTCATGATGATCGGTCTGCCTCAGTCAGCCACATGTACCTACTGATAGAAAATCAAGCCATCACTCATGCCTCCTCCCGTGTCTCTTTCTCTTTCACTCTCGATCCCGGTGTGGTGTGCGGTTGGGCAGTTCCGTTGTTGTTTTGTCGGCAAAATTCGTTTGATCTTCCACCGAGAAATCGAATGTGCTAGAGTAGGCATATGAGGCATTCTGTTGGCTGGTGGCTGTTTCATTACCATCGTCTCAGCACCGGCCATCCCGGGTTGGTTCCAGTCCTAAACATTTCCATTTAGTTTTACTTCCAAAACGTCCATTAATTTAGCGTGTGATGACGATTGACCACGCTCTAATGGGCGGAAGAGCACCAAGAGACCCTAATGCGATAGGGAGTATACAGCACCAAAGAAGGTTTTTTTTAACTATACAATATCGAAGGGCGTTTGATTGTCTATCAATTTGTTCAGTATAAGCGGATCTGTATCTGATTTCAAAACTACGCCGGCTGCTCATATCTTCTGTCACAAACTTAATTAATCTTCAATATTTCACTTCTTTTACACCTTGATCAATAAATTAGGATATACACACTCAGATTATTTTACAGAAATCTGTAAAGTTTTACCGAATTCTCAACAGCTGAACGTTCGGTAATCCGATTTTACGGATTTCGGTGAAATATTACAGATATCTGTAAAAAATTTACCGGATTTCGGTAAAATTTTAGCGAAATCCGTAAAATCGGATTACCGAAGGTTCAGCTGTTGAGAATTCGGTAAAACTTTACTTTCCAAATCCAATCCAAATCCAATCCAAATCCAATCCAAATCCAATCCAAATCCAATCCAAATCCAATCCAAATCCAATCCAAATCCAATCCAAATCCAATCCAAATCCAATCCAAATCCAATCCAAATCCAATCCAAATCCAATCCAAATCCAATCCAAATCCAATCCAAATCCAATCCAAATCCAATCCAAATCCAATCCAAATCCAATCCAAATCCAATCCAAATCCAATCCAAATCCAATCCAAATCCAATCCAAATCCAATCCAAATCCAATCCAAATCCAATCCAAATCCAATCCAAATCCAATCCAAATCCAATCCAAATCCAATCCAAATCCAATCCAAATCCAATCCAAATCCAATCCAAATCCAATCCAAATCCAATCCAAATCCAATCCAAATCCAATCCAAATCCAATCCAAATCCAATCCAAATCCAATCCAAATCCAATCCAAATCCAATCCAAATCCAATCCAAATCCAATCCAAATCCAATCCAAATCCAATCCAAATCCAATCCAAATCCAATCCAAATCCAATCCAATCCAATCCAAATCCAATCCAAATCCAATCCAAATCCAATCCAAATCCAATCCAAATCCAATCCAAATCCAATCCAATCCAAATCCAATCCAAATCCAATCCAAATCCAATCCAAATCCAATCCAAATCCAATCCAAATCCAATCCAAATCCAATCCAAATCCAATCCAAATCCAATCCAAATCCAATCCAAATCCAATCCAAATCCAATCCAAATCCAATCCAAATCCAATCCAAATCCAATCCAAATCCAATGCATAGCCAATTTAAATCCTAACGGTAGTCACGCATAAATTTTAGATAACTATTCTTGTTAGGAATGAAGTGAACCTGCACATATTTATCAACTGGTCTCGCCAAGTTCTACTTTTCGTTAAAATTAAACTGCATTTAGAAATACGTTCCATTTTAAAATCTTCAGTCAAAAATTTATGAAACATTTTTAGCTGTGACCTAGCGTCGGCTAAACGTGCTCTTTGGAATTTTTAATGGTTTTACTTAGAACAGCAATTTAAAACAGAATTACGGGAAACTGCAGCAAAAGTTCGGTTCGAAATATACCTTTTTGTCTTCAGTGTTTTGAATGACTCATTTTTTTTTTTTACTTTCGTTCGACGTTTCGCTTCATAACATTTTGGAAACCTCTAAAGTTTTCGTTGATGTCTGATTGTTATTAAAGTTGTTGGAAAGATGTTCAAGGTTTTCACACACACAAATCCTCTATGTCCTCTAAAATGGAACGAAGCTTCGATGTGGTTGATATAGATTTTAAAAATTTAGTACAATTTTAATTCTCGTTTAATCCACAATCTACAGAACCTGCATGGACTTTTTTTTTCAAATCTATACCACAGCCATTCTAACTTAAATATTAGCGTCTGTAAAATTCAATAGCTGGCAATTTAATAGTTGTTGCCAAATAACAATAAGTTTTATTTTATTTACAAAAGGTGGAAAGATTGATTCAGTTCAGAAATTGGAATCATTTTCCTAAAAGGTAAATAATAAGATTTTAAATAACTTCAATATTAGTTGTCCTATCATAGAATTTTCCTTTAAAAAGAATGTTCCGTGGTGGATCTCTTAATTAGCACTTCTGGTTGAAACTTCTCGTAGATTGTTTAAGGCAAGTTCGCTACAAAATCTGGACATCCATAAATATGTATATCTCTATAAATACTTCATCAACGCGTGAAATATTTCACAGAATTATGAACGTATGTCTGTGTAAAATCATTTTTTGGTAATCAAACAAATCTTTTAGATCGAAGATGGCGTGGAGAGAAGAGCTAATGCGAATAGCAATTGTGTGCGGTCGAAAGGGAAATCCAAATCTGTCAGTAAGAGAACTTGCAAAAAAAGCTTGGTTTTCCTGCAAGCACTGTAATAACAGTCTTAAATCTTTCGATACACGTTCGATAGCAGCCAGGAAGACTGGGAGCGGATCAAAAACGGATCTCAGGAACCACCAGAAGAACGCGAAGACGAAGCAAATATTGCAAAAGAGACGAGATCTTTCCGTACGAACAGCGGCTAGAAAAATAAAAATGTCCCTAATTTTCGTGCATACTTCCAAGCACATGAAGTCGTTCAAGGTGAAAACATTACCAAATTGTAATGATAAACATAATGTGACGGCAAAACCCGGGCTCGCAAGTTGTATCGCGAATTTTTGACGAAGTTTTCCTGCGTGATAATAGACGATGATACTTATGTGCTGGAAGACTTTAAACAGCTTCCTGGAATGTCTTGTTATACTGCCATGCAACGAAACGGCTTGTTTTGGAATGGAAAAAAGCGAATGGAGTCCGTTGTACCGAGCTACCCGGTGTTGCGACCTATCGAGTGGAATTGTGTTCTCGTGAAGACAGAATTCTCTCAATATAACCAACAAGCTACAACTATAGAAAAATTTCGAAAATCTTGGACAAAAGCAGCAAAACCGATGTTTTTACATAATGAGTATGTTTTGAATTCAATTTTAGCGAACTTATGATGAGAGTCAGATGTAGCAATCGGTTTTTTCAACATTGGAGTTGCATATTCAAATTCAGTTCGATAGCAATTTTCTTCTAATTGGTTTAATTCACTTATTCATTTTGCCACTTGAGCTAAAAGTTTATGTCCACTACGAAACAAATTTTTGATCAGGTATAGTTTACTCTAAAAAGGATAAGCACTAAAACTTGGAAGAGTACCAAAAAGCCAAACATCTTCTATTAGGTGACTGAGATTATGTACGTTACTTGTAATGTAATCTTCTCCATATATATGAACAAATCGTTCAATGTAATGTTGAAGCACTGATTCTGCTAGGTCAATAAGATGTGAATGAGAATCAGATGTGCAAATGGTTATGGCACACAAAAAGATCAAAAACATTCTTCATCTACAACATCAACATCTAACATTCCTATGTATTTCTGTCGGTCGTTTCAGTTGACTCTGAAGCATTCTGGGCTGACCATTTGGTTCTGTAATTTCCGAATTTGCCATCTCTCCATCCGATAAGTCATTTCTTCATGATTCCTAAATCAATCAGACGAAGTGAATCGCCTATAGTAAAATCAGCTACCATATGAATTGGTAGACGAAGCAATGGTGTGTCCACTTTATGGTGTGATCCATATGATTTGGTTCGAAATTCAGCATCCGTTCTTCTTCTACTATTGGATTGGATAAGGGGAAATAATTACTGTGCGACAAATAAGAATACTCCCCAGATGTTGTGCACTTTTGACAACCATTTTGTGCGTTGAAATATGCTACGCCTGTAATGACGATGGCCATCAGTATCATGAAATTTCATGTATATTATATATTTACCTTGAATAAACGTCGTAGCAGATGAGTCACATATAAAGCCCCGTAGTTTAATCGATATTTTGTGGTCATTGGTAATAATTCCATTATTCAAAACATCCTTCATTTCATCCACAAACTGGCCCAAGAAAGCGTTCAAATCAGTTGGCTTACTTTTCCCACAATAAATACCTATTACCAATGGCCTAATGTGAGGCATTTCATGGATATTAAAAAGAACTCATCCTTGGAACTCCTATAAACTGGTAAACCATCCAAGCTGATGTTTATAGCAATTGTCCTTGTTTCATTTGTGTTTGCAAAAACATTTTCAAGACATTGTTGTATACCATGGTGCCAATACTGACCATCTCCTACTGCTTGAATCGAAACAGTCTTTGCAGTTTGTAGAACAGTTCTAGGGTCTTTTGGAAAGTGATCGTTGATGATTTGTATAAGATCCCTTAAAGCATTTTGCTTGATATTGTGTGATATTGATATTTCCGAGAAAATGTTGTTTGGCTATGATTCGTTGTTGTGGCAATGAGTATCGCTAGTTCGGACACCTTCGACTTGTTGCGGTGTCGTTCACTCAAAAAACAAAAAACAATGCATCTTATATTTAAGTGCAATCACCTATAGATCTGGGCAAAGTGCAAAGTGTATTGATGCTGCACTTATTTTTTATTAAATGTGACTATAAATTAGAAGATAACTTAGTAATCTCCATTTAATTCCAACTACCTTTGCTTATCTTCGACAGATACGCGTATTTCGTCTACAATGTGCAGACTTCTTCAGTGTCTCGTACTAATAACTCGACTAGTCGTGGTTTGAACTGCAACTTATAAATCAACTCCACAGCCGGAATTAAAAACGCCAACGTTATACTAGCGCCAGTCTTGGTAGAACCAATCTAATCAAGCCCCTCAAGCAGCGGTGGAATGGTTTAAGCTTGAATGTCGGTCATTTTTGTGAATCCCATTTCTGCGATCGCCTTCAACGTATTGTCCGACACCTTACCACAAAACGAATCGAATTCCTGATTGCCTAGCAGTATTTCGTATGCACTGCTGCTTCCAACCGGAGACGCTTCTTGTTCTTCAGCATCACCATCTTCTTCAGGTTGACAATTTTCTTCATCATTCGCTTTGCACAACTATAAAAACAAATCGATCAAAAATCCAGAATATTCGTGCTTTAATAAATAACTTACATGCACTGGCTTCGGCTTCCTGAATCTGGCGTTTCTTTTCCTTCTTGTCGACCTTGGAGGATTCCGGTTCAAGCTCAAAATTTTCCTTCAAATCCTCAACGGATGCTGTAATTTCGTGAATATAAATACGAGGTAAACAACACGTTTCTCCCGGCAATCGAATATGGATTTCGTCTCGCCTTTCCCATTCTGAACAATCGCTTTTCTGCTGATTGTATTTCGCGCCATCATTCATCTTAATGTTTTATGGAAGTTGCGAAACGATGTCTGTAGAGGGGGATCAAGTATCTTATAAAAATACTAATAAGGTGAATTACACTTATAAATGATGTAGTTTTATGGAGGATTCTTCAAGTTTTCTTTAATCACTCTTAAGAACTGTTTATCAATGAAACCACCTTAGCTTGGAAAATGCGCTTATAAAACCAAATGAACTTCATAATGCTTTGATATAACTACCATAAAACATGAATAAAATCAATTTGCATTTGAACTGTTACTTGGAAACTTTTCTAAACAGCAGAGGCCACACCGGCCTTGGTCTAATTGGTAAGTCGTACAGAATTCGTTTGCTCACTTCCCCTGGATTCGACACGATTTTACCAAATGCAACAAGAATGTGGACATGTTGTACCATGAAATAAAAAGGAGAGTATCACCTGTTAGATAATTGAAACTACGCTGAAAAAAAGTGTCCGAAATTTAACGTTACATGTTCTGCAGTAAACGTCGATTTGTTGGAAAATACGTAACGGATGTGTAGATTTAAAACAGCTTATGGTTCATCATATTTTACGTTCTTATCTTGTAATAAATCATATTATTTTACTTTTTAATAATTGATAATGTGATGATGATTTTGGTATTTTCAAAAATGTTTTTATTAATCGCCAATATTTTGTTTTAATTTAAAGTTATATTAAAAAATGCTATGTGATACAGGATTTAACCATCATAAATGTAAGGCATACAAACAAACAATAAACCTTTATTATGATTGGTACAAATATGACATGTGGTATGAGTTTCCTGCGATTAAGGCGCAGCTGCATTACAAATTAATAATTCTACGATGTGTCTGTCAGGGTAAACAAGCTGAATATCACAAAAAAATTAAATTTATTAACTAAATTAATGTTGTTCACAATTAACCCAGTTTTGTAAAAGTTGTTTTAAAGCTAGGTATTAGTTGCTGTAAATTGAGTTGTGTTGTATCAAGTTTATCTCACATCCTTTGTTTACTGCATGTTATTCCATCACTATTGAAAACTGGTGAAATCACTTGACTTACTTACAGTTATTAGTATTCGATTAATTACGGGTTCGTTACTGTTTTTATTTTTTACAATGATGGTTTTGTTGAAAGCTTGTCAGTCAAAATCGAGTTCATTGTAAAGAAAGCAAACAATTACTCCCATAGCGATTATGCATCAGAAACATAGTCCTAACCACTTAAAACTATAAAATATCAAATAGAAAATAAAAATTAACGCTTCATACTGCATATACAACATTTCCCACAAGAACAAACGAGATTTCAACGAATGCTGCCAACCTCAGTTTGGAAGTTCCCTCGCTCTCAACATGTGCGCCCGATTTCGATTTGCCATTTTCCTGGAACCTTCAAAGAAGAGCTACAAACAAACCCAGCATGAAAATTCAAGCTAACCATCAATTTCGTAATAACTCATAAAAGTGACTTCTTTATCTCCCTGGCTTCCCTTTTGGATCGGTGAACAAAAACATTCAAAATGCTGAAAAAAAAGCAACAACTCAAAACATGTAGCAAAATACGACCATGCTGGCCAAAAAGTTTGAATCCCAACGACAGACGGCAAACAGTGAGAAAAATACACACACAAACGGACGCTTGTAAATATTTACCCGTCAAATATTTTACAACCGGACCATCATGATGGTTGGGTTCTGATCTGCTCGTTGGTGATGATCGTTGTCCTATTTGGAAGATATCCTTTTTTCTCCTATATGTATTTGCGTTCTCTCTTCAAACTGCAAACAATGAACGCTCGAAATGTCACACCGTTCACGTGTTTAGTATACGCATCGTGAACCATCAATCATCAAACATCACACGAAAGATAGGGATCGAAAGGACCTTGAAAAACGAAACAAAAATCAAACAAAGATGTTGGTATACAAACATGAAGCGTGAAATATGGTCAAGAGCATTGCGGAGCACTACGTTAGATTTGGATTACAAACGGTTTTCTGGAAACATAAATATTGAGCCAAATCCGAGCATAATTTCTAGAACATATAATGTTTAACCTCGATCACTTCAAGGCTAAGAATCAAACAAAAAAAAAAACGATTTAGTTTGATCATGTCACTCAATATGCACCAGTGAAATATCACCAACTTTGTTACTATAGTATTTAACCTCAATTTTAAACCCGTCATTCAATCTGAACGACAAATGATCAAACGTCATCATTTTTGCAACATGATTAGTTAAGCAAATCTCTTAAAAAATTTCCAGAAATCCATCAAAAGGAAATGGACAGTTCTTAAAAACGAGCTCACCATTTCATTTCTCCAACCAATCTTTTATTATCTGCCAGACGATTTAACTGAATCGAACTGAATAACTTTTTTTCCATAAAATAATCGTTAAAATGCGAATAAAGTTTTGTTGCGATATAAAATTGATTTTCTCTTGCATATGAGTTTGGGCGGCAAAAAACGGCGAGGATAGAATCAAGCCGATGGACCCACCTGAAATCGATCACCAAAAGCGATCAATTTGATTGACTTCCTTCCTTGAACGATATGCGGTTGATGATTGACCAGGCACTGATTTAAGGGGAACAACAAAAACGGATTAATTTCATAAATGTGATTATCACTTGGAGTGCCTTTTCCAATAAATAACCAATAGTATGTAATGTTTTGAAAACTAATTCTATGAATTGTGAAAATGAATGGATGCACCGAGTAACCAATAGCAAATTTTGGTACGATTGCATATCTTGATACAGTCTGGTCTATAGTGCGATGGGTGTTTCCACATACACTCCCTAATTTCTCTGCTGTCTTGCAGCTAGAGCTTCCATCCCGGGATGTTGCGGAATGAAAAATCCCGGGATTCTCTCGTTTCTGGGATTCTCGAATCCAGGGACATATTTTAACTTATCCCGGGCTCCCGATGCCAAAACAGTAGAAATATTTCTTTATTAGTCATTGGTATATGGAGAGCGTGATTTCTTTTCTTACTGGCAAAGAATGGTAATGGGTTCGAATTCTATCTTAAAGAAACTTACGTTTTTACGAGTTTTCCAGATCGTAATGAACCTAATATCTGTTGCATTTACCCAACATTATAAGCTGAAGCAAACAATTGAGTAATTTTTTAGGCTCTGACCGTTTTAGTTTAACGATTGATGAATATCGTTTTTGATATGCTACCAGTTTTCCCGAAAAGTAAAATTCATTTTTTTGCGTATTTGTGTTGTATCTACTTAAACAGGAGTGAGCTTTAACGCCCCTGTATAATTTCAAAAAGAACATTGGAAATCTTTCAATTCGTTTCATCGAAGCTTTTGCAATGTTCGCTGGGATTTAATATTCACGTGTTATTAGAGGGTTTTTGACATAGGACTACGTCTTTGTTATCTATACTGGGGCACAATTTAAATAAAAAAATTGAATTGCGAACGTCACGAAAAGCGGTCAGGTTTTGAGCGTTAGTATCTCAGTCGTTTCTCTAAACATTTTCAAAATATTTGCTCCAATCGATCGGAAATATTTCTATGCGTCGATTTCAATATTGGAAATATTGATTTACAACATCAAACTATTGAAAACAACGCAAATATAGAGTGTTTCTTATCGTTATGCAGAGTAAATCTACTAAATGCAAATTATTTTCCTATCACAGACTTCAAATGTAAGTAAGGGAGATCTCATATGCAGCAGTGACCGATGTAATAGGGGTACACCTTCGCAAAATGCTATTAAAGAAAATTCCATGAGTAATCACTCAATTGAGTCAGCATACCGTGGTAAAATCCATAAGGAAGTCATGCTTTACAAACTAATCTGTAATTTGCAAAAACTTTTTGACAACTTGAAGTCCATCAAACCTCTTCTGACAGCCTGCGAGTTTTCTTCAATTCTGCAAATTTTTATACCGAGAAGCGTTCGTACATTTCTGATAAAAGTATGAATGTACTTCATTTTTCATTTTCCTCAATCGTTTTTGAGGAAGTCGCGCATATTGCATAATATTTATGCACCCATCGAACGTTTTATCCATTTGTTAATGCTTATTTCATATGACTCATGCTGAAATAAAACGCAATTAACGATTGTGTAGAAAATGTTCTATTTTCCCGGGAACCCGGGATTTCCCGGGAAATAGAATTTAAATTTCCCGAATCCTGGGATGCTGAAAACCGCCGGGAAATGGAAGCTGTACTTGCAGCCAATTACGCTGATTATACTAGCCGGCAGTGTTTTACTGCTATCGAGTAAATATGTTGAATTTTATAGCTTTTTCCTCGTTAAATCTAAATAGGGGTCAAAATTGCTGTAATAACGAGTGTTCAATAAAAAAAATGAAATTTTTTTTTCAGTAATACGGTAAAAAAATAGAACGAATTCAGTATTTTTTATTAAAAACATAATGTTCATTCTTCAAAAAAAAAACGAATATTGGAGAAGGGACTCTGGTCAACCGTACGACACAACCTAGTCACGATGCTGTCACAAGAGAGCTGGACGGCACTGACGTCAATCTTCTGGATTCTCGTGGTCAACTACTTTGTATCCTTGGCCCGCCAATTATTTTTGTACACTAGGGCACTGAGGGAGCCGAAAAAAATACTCATCGGGACGGCACTTGGGCAAGTTGGTCGGGTGCCTTTCTTTCGGTACGTACGGTATCTTTTTTTGCTCAAGATATTCCAGCGTCTTCTTGGCTTTATGAGAAAACGCCTTGTCCGACCAGAAGATGTACTTCCCATCCGCATGATGCTCCTTTAAGAACGGCAGCAGAATTTTCTCAATACAGCATAACTTTTTTTTCAAATTTATGCTTAAACTTACATTTTACTTCGGGGGTGTGGCCGACTTGTGGCTGGAAGTGGCTATCATTTCCTGGAATGTGGAACTTCGAGAGCGGAAAGTAACTTTCGTCGTCCAGCACGAACGCCGTCCCGCGGTAGTTCTTCGTCATCTACCGGCACTACGATTTCACGGTCGCTATCTGCTCGTCCGTGTACTCGGGGGACCGAGTCTTCTTCCGACAGATGATGTCCTCCATCTTGAGGGTTCGGTGATTTAAGGTATGGGAGCAGTGATATTTTCGGAAAACTCGTTCCGTTCTCGTTGTCGAACAGCTTTTTTAACGCTACCTTCTTCCTCTTCGTCATTATCTTCGCCGGACGGCCGCTACCGGCTTTTTGCTCCACGCTCAGGGATACCAAGATCCGGTAAACTGTACTCACGGACACTTTTTCGTCTCGAAATTGGTCTACCGTAAGCTTTTCCACGTTTTCTGCGTTTCGTAAAACCGTACAACGCGCTCGCGGAGTGCTTGCTGTTTCGACGCCATCTTCGATTGAACTGACAGCACCCGAGTGCAAAGAAACATACCACCAACTTCTACGGAGTCCAGAGAGCAATTCTCTTGGAGAGAAAAAAAATTTACGCAATTTACTTTAATTACAGAAAGGTATTGAAATTATTCTCATTTTTTATTGATCATCCGTTTAACAGAAAGCAAATACGTGGTGTACATTGTACCTGCGCATTAGTTTTTTTTTATTTTTATGATTTTAATATTTTGAATAATAAAACCGTCAGAAAAAGCTCAAAAAATTCTCGGCGAAATACAAACACATACAAGCTATGTTTCTGTAAAGTTGGTTTATTCAACCTCCTCTTTTAGGCTAAACACCACGCTACCCATCAACTCCTGTGCAGCACTTGCGCCATCTTTCTTAAAAACTTTCATCCATTGTTTCTTCGAATCCTTGTCGTTTTTGAAGGGTGAAGCCCTTAACAATCGCCCAGAATGTTTCTATTGGGCGAAGGTCTGGCAAGTTTGACGGATTGGCTGCTTCGGCACAAAAGCAACATCGTTGGCTTAGTGCCACTCCATCACCGGTTTCGCGTAATGGCACGATGTCAGATCCGGCCAAAACAGAGTGGCACCTTTGTGGGACCGTAAGAAAGGTAGTAGACGCTTTTGGAGGCATTCTTTTTTATATATTTGGCCGCTCGTGGTGCGGTCGTTATCGACAAATTTGTCAACCTTCTTCTTCGAAAACTCAACAAAAAAACTCCAGGCTGGAGATCTGCTTGGCTAACTACTCGCGGTACAGCCATTCCTGCCCATTCTGGTTATCGATACAGAATACAGGTGCCTTCCTTACCTTGTAGACATGAACGGATAGAAGAATTGACCTTCTTGGCCACGTTCCGAATCGAATGGGTCGAATTGCGCATGAATCGTCAACTCTTTTCTTCCGCTGCCAGCTCGCCACTGGGTCGTCTGGGTCTCCTTGAACGATTTTTGCCATACGGCACACGGCCGAATAGTCGATTCCCAACTGTTTCGCGATTCACCTGAGAGACTAGCCTGGATTTTTTGTCGCTGCACTTCTTGGAAGCCATCTCGATAACCACTTGACAGATTGTGATGAAATTTTGCACAAACATTACGCTCTAAATAAGTTTTAATAATATCAATTTTCACCCATGCAATAAAAAGTTATGCATTGCAAAGTTATGCAAAAAAAGTGTTGCATTTTTTTCGAGCACAATCTTTAAATGCTAAGAAGAAGGAGATAGCCAGTAGTAACGCCGTACCTGTGACCAAATAAAAAAAAAATCAAACATTATACCCGATTTTGCACATCTTTAAAAAAAATCCCACTAATCCTACGTTCACCTGGACCTGTGTTCTATAAGATTCGGTAGTTGGCTTCTGGACTTAATTAATTTTGGTCATTCATGAGATGGGTACGATATTGAAAATGTCGTAAAACGGAGTAGAATATCTCTTTATTATAGCTGATGATGTTTTCATAATATCGTTACGGTTAGAAGATTATTTGATTTAATTAATGGTATGTTTGCCATTTCCATAATCGTTCGTGCTCGCGTTTGATCTGTGCCGAGCCATAGATGGGGAGCGAAGCTGTGCTGTGAAAAGTCGCAATGATTGAATCTGTATGGGCTGTATTTCTACGCACATAAAATCGTGCATAAATATGATTAATTATTTTCAGTCCTTTGGGCCTGAAATTAGAGTAACCACCGTTAGAGTCCCAGTATTGGAGTTGTGCAAATAGTGTAGCAAGAAAAACAAGAATCGAGATTTTATAAATTAAGGGCTTAACTCAAATTTATGTTTTTGAACATGATTCAAAGATATTGAGAAGCAAGTTGACATGACCTTCAGGAGACGAGTGTATGAGAGTTTTTGTGAAAACAAGTCTACACAGAAAAAAATAATTAATATTTTTAACTGCGTAAAATTTCCTTTCGTTTGATTGCAAGCCAGTAGAGCATTGGCTGGTGTTGGCAAACTTTCATGCGCCATTCAAGAATGTTTGCAATCTTTCATACAACGGGTTAGATTCAAGCGTTATCTGATTTACACTTACTTGCAATATCCCATTATTTTCTGCCAAATTGCATTCTCTTTATGTGCATTAGATAACGCAGAAAATTCAATTTTTCTTTTTCTCTGTGTATGGTAACCAGTGTCTATTCAGTACACGAGTGCATTCCCAATTATACAATTGATACCAATATGATACGAGATTTGTCATTTCACAAACGACAGCATCTTTACATTGATAATCATTTTGTGCACACTCATCCCATACAGATCTAAATAGGAATCATAGTTTCAAGCCCCACCGTAACTCTCGTCAAAAATGGACAAAATACAATTAATAGGGTAGAGCTTCGTATATCAAGTTGATCCTATTGGTGGTTAATATCGATAATTAGAAACCAAAGGATTTAAAAAATAAATGTTCCTTTAGTGTGCTATTTAACATTCCACTGGATTCAAAGCTCAAAGATTCTCAGGAAGTCTGTCCAAGTCTGGCCGTCCACAATCCGCTCGCATACCGAATGCCATCAGATCAGTGAGAGACAAGGTGAGGCGAAATCCTATCAGATCGATCCGGAAATTGGCTAAGGAAGCCGATATTTCAAAAACTACCATGCAGCGGTTGGTCAAAAATCACTTGAAATGTTCGTCCACGGCAATAGCAAAGCGTGACCTTGTGACGGACCGAACCAAACAACTACGGCTGGAGCGCTCGAAACGTTTCATAGCAGCATTAAAAAAGAAGCATACCATCATCGTATTTTCCGATGAGAAAATGTTCACCATCGATCCCGTATCTGAAACACGTACAGACAGGTTCATTTCACCGAAGAAGATTGAGGATGTTCCAGAGAACGTGAAATTCAATGTAGAAGGAGATGTTCGCTCATCACCATGAGGCACCTTGAGTGAACAACAATGTTTTTGGCTAGAATGAAAGATATGAAGAGAAAGTTTTGATAGTTCCGCTAGTGTGCGGCAGGATTGGAAATGTAACAGATGTTTATGAAAATTGAGCGAAAAGGGCATGTATACGGTGGTACTCGAACCAACGACATTTTTGCCTAACATCCCACTGCGGGGTAGGTTAAAGCACGGACTAAGTCCGCCACTTCAACAGGCAAAAATGTCCGGTTGGAAGACGCTCATGTACCACTGTGGCTTGTATAGTTATTCTAGCGATCTATTGTGTGCACTCTGTTTACTGATGCGCACATGGGAGAGGAACTCTCTCCTTTTTTGGGTTTGTTTTGATTCGCACCGACTGACGATCACTAAAGTTTTTCTCGTCGTCTCCAACGTAGAGACCTCGGAGAGAAACACCGTGAAGCGATGCGATACTGGTCCCCACCAGTATAATTAATGGTTACCACCATTTATGGGTTTACATACATTAATTTTTATGTTATATATTCTCCGTGCGAGGAGTAACGATTATGATGTAGAAGGAGATGTTCGCTCATCACCATGAGGCACCAAGAGTGAACAACAATGTTTTTGGCTAGAATGAAAGATATGAAGAGAAAGTTTTGATAGTTCCGCTAGTGTGCGGCAGGATTGGAAATGTAACAGATGTTTATGAAAATTGAGCGAAAAGGGCATGTATACAGTGGTACTCGAACCAACGACATTTTTGCCTAACATACCTACCCCGCAGTGGGATGTTAGGCAAAAATGTCGTTGGTTCGAGTACCACCGTATACATGCCCTTTCGCTCAATTTTCATAAACATCTGTTACATTTCCAATCCTGCCGCACACTAGCGGAACTATCAAAACTTCTCTTCATATCTTTCATTCTAGCCAAAAACATTGTTGTTCACTCTTGGTGCCTCATGGTGATGAGCGAACATCTCCTTCTACATCATAATCGTTACTCCTCGCACGGAGAATATATAACATAACAATTAATGTATGTAAACCCATAAATGGTGGTAACCATTAATTATACTGGTGGGGACCAGTATCGCATCGCTTCACGGTGTTTCTCTCGAGGTCTCTACGTTGGAGACGACGAGAAAAACTTTAGTGATCGTCAGTCGGTGCGAATCAAAACAAACCAAAAAGGAGAGTTCCTCTCCCATGTGCGCATCAGTAAACAGAGTGCACACAATAGATCGCTAGAATAACTATACAAGCCACAGTGGTACATGAGCGTCTTCCAACCGGACATTTTTGCCTGTTGAAGTGGCGGACTTAGTCCGTGCTTTAACCTACCCCGCAGTGGGATGTTAGGCAAAAATGTCGTTGGTTCGAGTACCACCGTATATGTTGGGTTACCGGACCCTAACCAACACCGATTGGGAGGTAATAAATTTGCACTGCCAGCGGGGTGTAAAATACCGAGCGTCTCCTTAGGTGGACTGTATATTATTGGGTTTGGTTGGGTTTAGGGTTTCTTTTAGGAGTTCCATTTAACTACACATCACATTACACATCCGTCCATTCACGCAGCACATATATTTAGTCTTTTCCACACACAACATTATATTTACATAATTACATTAATACAAACTACTACGTCACACACAATTAACACAGAACATTATCCTTCCATTGTGGCTCTGCTCCCATCCATCCTTCCTGAGAGTCAGAGCCGACACGACTATTCGCACAGCAGATCATCCACTATCCAGTAACTAGATGATCCCTGCTGTGACGTCACCGATAACGATCGCCCGTGATCGCTATCGGTCGAAGTGGTAGGGAGAATACCATCTCGGATCGGAGGAACGATCGTTGGGAGAGAAGTCCTCTCATTCGGCAGTGGCGTACCAAGGGTAGGGTGATGTTACTCCCGAACATACTCACCCACCCTGAAATGTCCTACATTTCTGAATAAACCATTGCGTAGTTATAATCAACGACGTACAGCCTTCTTCCATCCCCTTGTTTCAACGTACAAAAGTTAGTATTGCGGGTGAATTGGTTGCTCACCCACCCTCAAAGACCTGCGACTGCCGCTGATGGTAAAAATATCCGTCACTCAGCTCTCCACTGATGGTGAAAATATCTCGTTCGTCTCTCCGTTCTCCGCGTTTGATTCGCACGAATGTAATACCGATGTGTGCATCCTTCAGTTTTGCGCTCCTGTTCCTTGGTTGATTGATTTTGAGTTTTTCCTGATGTCGTTGCGATGATGTCCTTCCGACGTTCGTCCGTTGTTGGAGTTGAAATTCCAGGATGGCCTAAGATTTCGCTAGTCTCCAATACTAAGTACCAAGTCCAATACCAAGTCTTGATGGTCATCTTGCCGTGGGTGGCGCCATCCATTGATGCCGATGTTGTTTGTGACGATACTCGATCGTTGAATGAGTCCGATTGGTTCAGTGGTGGCTTTGGCGAATATCCTCATTTCAAAGTCGAATATCCTCATTTCAAAGTCAAGTATGTACATGTGGGAAAATATTGAATATAGAATCCGAATGTCACCTCGGCTGGTACATATACTGTTTAACTAACCTGGTAAAACTTCCAATGATGCCCTCAGCCAGAGGGTGATGTCATCTATTATTAATTCGCTCCATCTCGAAAGTAGTGCCAATAATGCAAGCGGTTTGGTTCCCATATCCTTTCAATGTTTGCCCTTGGTTCCTTTATCCGAGTCCATAATGCAGACACCCCTAGTGCCTACATATGGTTTGATTTCCGGTGTGGTTTATCCTTGAGCACCCGATGTGCCCAAGCCTCGGTTGATTCCTTGGGTACCCATGTACCCATACCTTAGATAGGTCTGTACACCCTTGTGCACAGACCGTGGAAAGGCTAGAGGACACCCTTGTGTCCAAGCCTTGGCCTTAGTCTTGAGCACCCTTTGTATTCAAGACCTAGAAATTGTATCTAGAGGACACCCTTGTATCCTCTCCTTGGCATGGCATTCGTAGGACACCCTTGTGTCCTTGCCATGGATAGGGTTGTGCACCCTTTGTGCACAATCCGATGGAAATACCCGATGTACTCAACCTGGTGTGTATAGCAGACACCTTTGTGTCTGACACCCCTTTAATGGTCGTCCAAATTGATTCGCCGTGCCGATGGTATTGGCTTGTGGTATCCGTATCCGTATTTTACGTATGTACATCGGCAGTCAGTGCGAAAATGTTTGCTCCGAAACGATCAGCTGATCGACGAATCATATGATTGCCTCCGTGGATGTGCCGAAGGTGAAGACGTCATCGTTATGGGTTCCGAAAAAATAGTGGTGTTAGCTTCCGTAAAAGTAATGCCTAGCTCGGCTAGACATATACATGCAAGCTGCTTACCTGGCCTAGTAGGTGCAGCTACTCGCTACCATTCTGATCCACGCCAACCGATGTATGCCTTCATCGTTGGCCCATAAACGATCCGACAGAGTACGCCACGAACTGATCCGTATTTATCCTTAGGCTACCATGCATGTATTGTGTACGACTCTCTCCCATTTCTGTCGTCTCTGCATGCTTGGTCCAAACCGAAAATGGGATAGACACAACCAAATCTTCCTCCAAACAGTCGTTCCAACAAACGTATCTGTTCCAATATCGATCGTGATTCTCCCGTCGCGTTTCGAAATCGATCGTAGTGGGTGTGTCAACTGTATCCCTTGGTACGGTTCCGGTTTGTTTACATCCAAATCGGCTGAACAGCTGATCCATCAGCTGTGATCGACGGTTGTATTGAGCTCTTGTTGTTGTTGTTAGAATCGACTCGAGATGGGTTGTTATTGTTGACCAATAACGAAAAGTGTGTCAGTAATAGAAGTATGTTGTGTCCATTCGGCTGGACGTATACTGCGCTTATATTTACCTGGTAAACCAGGCAACGTGCCGTGGTTATTATGTTGTGATGTCCGACGCAGCATAGGTTGAATTTGATGTGTTTTCCAGTCCAGTGCCAATGTCCGAGGATCCAAGTGTCCATATTTAATTTTGTTTGTATACGATATTCAACTTCTAGCAGCCATCATGACCCAGTGCCATATAGATCCAGAAGTAATGGCGATGTCGAATTAATTATGCCGCAGTGATGGCTGCTGGCTAATTGCGCCAACGAACCAACCATTTTGGTATCCATGCCCCGTATTGACCGAAGCTGGCAGTTTCCTCCTTTGTCCGGTTTGCCGATATATCCGGCTCGAAGGACCATAATGTTGGGTTACCAGACCCTAACCAACACCGATTGGGGGGTAATAAATTTGCACTGCCAGCGGGGTGTAAAATACCGAGCGTCTCCTTAGGTGGACTGTATATTATTGGGTTTGGTTGGGTTTAGGGTTTCTTTTAGGAGTTCCATTTAACTACACATCACATTACACATCCGTCCATTCACGCAGCACATATATTTAGTCTTTTCCACACACAACATTATATTTACATAATTACATTAATACAAACTACTACGTCACACACAATTAACACAGAACATTATCCTTCCATTGTGGCTCTGCTCCCATCCATCCTTCCTGAGAGTCAGAGCCGACACGACTATTCGCACAGCAGATCATCCACTATCCAGTAACTAGATGATCCCTGCTGTGACGTCACCGATAACGATCGCCCGTGATCGCTATCGGTCGAAGTGGTAGGGAGAATACCATCTCGGATCGGAGGAACGATCGTTGGGAGAGAAGTCCTCTCATTCGGCAGTGGCGTAGCAAGGGTAGGGTGATGTTACTCCCGAACAGTATACATGCCCTTTTCGCTCAATTTTCATAAACATCTGTTACATTTCCAATCCTGCCGCACACTAGCGGAACTATCAAAACTTTCTCTTCATATCTTTCATTCTAGCCAAAAACATTGTTGTTCACTCTTGGTGCCTCATGGTGATGAGCGAACATCTCCTTCTACATCATAATCGTTACTCCTCGCACGGAGAATATATAACATAACAATTAATGTATGTGAAATTCAAGTTTACAACCAAATATCCGGCCGGAGTCATGGTTTTCGGGGCAGTTGCGTCCGATGGTTTGAAATGCCTCCAGTATTTATCAAAGCTGGATTAAACGTTAATACCGATGCTTACATGAACATTTTGAGGGACCATGTTCTGCCATGGATGAAAGCCAACTTTTGAGCACACCAACACTTCATTTTCCAACAGGACAGAGCACCGTGTCATACCTCAAGCAGCCCGGACTTGCTTCCTGTGGATTACTCAATATAGGCATATGTTCAGGCTAAGGCCTGTGAACGTTCTCACCCAAGTGTTGGCGCCCTGAAATCTTCTATTACCAAGGCATGGATCTCGATGACTGACTCATACATTGAGAAGGTATGCTCTCGATCCCGTCCCCGTTTGGAGAAGGTGATCGAGAAAAATGGTGGACCTATTGAGTAATGTATTCATAAAAGGCTTAATAAACGATTCCCTAAAAAATAAAATTATGATTTTCATATCATTATCTATTAATAAAAACTTATTTGAAACTGAGGTAAGGATTTTCGTATTTTCTTATGAGACATACTGTAGGTCTCGTCGTCCATCACCACCGCCACGTCGTGATTCACCGTGAAAATCGAGTTGACCATCTTATTCAGCCGCTACCGCTGCATCATTGCCCTCAGCTCCGAAACCAGTGGATGTATGTTCATGTTTACCAGGTACTTTTTCACTGTTTGGACGGTTGAACCAAACTCCCAGCAAAGCGCACGCAGCGATGTAGCCACTTTTCCCTTGGTCGTCCTCTTCAGCATCCTTTGGAGCTTCTTGTCGCTCAGGGTCGTCGGCCGTGCGGAATCAGACCTTCTTTCGATGCTCTGATTGTTGTCTAATAGTGTCAAGATGTTGTAGATGTCGGAACGGGCATATCCAGCGTTCACAAAGTGCCGCACGATTTCCGTTTTTGACGCATCGGGGTGCCGTGCTTTGAACGCGCAAACTTCTGAACAGAGTTGCTTCACTGTTTTTGCAATCACGCTTAGAGTTCGACTGATAGAGCTGTCAAATTTTGTCTGCTGACTCATGGGATAAAGGGTGTCCACAGTTAAATTGCATCACTTTCAATAAGCTGCAACGTTTCAACCTTTGGGTTGATTTCAACGAACTTTTTGGAAAAATGACCTCAGCGTGTATTGTTTACACTGCTTGAGTTTCATTGTGAAATGTGTCGTAGTTTCGAAAATGGAGTCGAAGGAACAGCAAGTGCGCGAGAACATTTTGCACACACCTCGACAACCCACTTCTTTCGCACCGAGCCATCGGAAAGATGTTGAAAATTCACGTTTCAGAGAACGTTTAACTGTCGATTGGTTGCTGCAATTAAACACAAACCCAACTGTTCCGTTCGGGATGTCGCGAAAAAGCTGCACTTGACCAAAAGTTTCGTGCAGAAAGCCAAGAAACGAGCCGGACTCCGTTCATTCAAAGTTCAGAAAGCTCCATACCGCAATGAAAAACAGAATAGGACAGCTAAAACACGTGCGCGTAAGCTGTACACACAAATGTTGACGAAACCACACTGCTGCATCATGAACGATGAAACACACGTATAAGCGGGCTTTAAACAAACTCCCGGCAACCAGTATGTGACTGCGAAAGACAAGTTCGATGTTCCAGAGTCTCTCAGGAAACAACAAGTGTCAAAGTTCCTTAATCATTAACATCGGATCAGTACTTCATTTTCACGGATAGTCTCAGTTCTATAGAGGCTATTCGCTCCTTGAGGCCGGTAAAGCACTCCTCGTATTTTCTCATGAAAATACAGGAGCTTCTAAGTGCTTTATCTTCGCGTTATTTTATCATCACCTTTGTATGGGTCCCATCTCATTGTTCGATTCTGGGCAATGAGAAAGCGGACTCGCTTGCAAAGGTGGGCGCTATGGAAGGCGATATTTGTGATCGACAAATCGCCTTCAACGAATTTTTTCCTATTTTTCGTTAACAGTCACTCGTCAGCTGGCAATATAAATGGAGTAAAGGAGATTTGGGGCGATGGCAACATTCTATCATCCCAAAGGTGTCGAAGAAATCTTGGTTCAGGGGTATGGATGTGGGTCGAGACTTCATTCGTGTCGTGTCTCGCCTCATGTCCAATCATTATTCTTTGAACGCTCATTTATACCGGGTTGGGCTGAGCGACAGCAATCTCTGTGAGTGTGGACAAGGTTATCAGGACGCAGATCACGTTATTTGGTCTTGTGCTGAACATTGTGGAGTCAGATCTAAGCTTAATGATTCCCTTCGGGCCCGAGGTAGACAACCCAATGTGCCAATTCGAGATATTTTGGCTGTACGTGATTTGGAGTACATGGAACTCATTTATGTTTTTTTGACTAACATTAGCATTAGATTGTAGTTAGTTTAACCTGTATGTTTACTTTAAGTTTTTTTTTATATGTGTATGTGTGTGTGTGTTTTTTTTTCAAGAAATGTTCAAGTCAAAAGAAAACCATAAAATTGTTTAGTTATAAGTGTTCAGATAATTTAGAATTTAAATTTAATGTGTTCTGTAAACCATACTTTAAATTCCCACCCTATTTCCCATCCGTAATTTGTAATTCCTATTAACCTCGAGACGGCCGCGAGTAATCGGCTCTTTCCTCCTAACTTTAGTTTTAAGATAAATGATGTATAAAAATATGAAAATTTGGCTCTGTAAAGTTAATTCGATTGAGCCTGTACAAGTAAATGATTATTTTAAAAAAAAAAAAGTTCCTTAATAAATCCATGATTTCGCAGGGGATCTGTTCATGTGGTAAAATGAGCAAGCCTTTCGTGGCAACTTCAACTGTACATGAATGAATGCATACATGAATGAATGCTTAAGCACTGCTTCCGTTTCTTAAAAAACACAACGTTCCTACAATTTTTCGGCCGGACCTAGCCTCTTGTCACTATTCCAAGGATGTTCTGGAGTGGTACAAGACGAATAGTGTCAATTCCGAGCCGAAGGATCTCAATCCCCCAAACTCTCCAGAGTTGCGGCCCATTGGAAAATATTGGGCTATAAGGAACTTCGTAAGCATCCTAAAGTTTTCGCTACAGAACAGGAAATGTTGAAGTCATGGTGGACAGCGAAAAAAAGTCGGTTCAAGTGTTGTACAAAGTCTTATACGTGGTATTAAGAAGGCAATTCGGGCTTTTGGAATTGGTAAAGAAATACAGTGAAATAAAAATACCTGAACCAAGATTAAACATTGTATTTTATTCCCTGAATATTTAATGACAATCGGTTGAGAGACTTGTTTTTGAGTATGAGTCTAAAGTGATGCAATTTAACTGTGCACACCCTTTACTATGATTGATGCTGGATGGGTAGTTTTGTCAGTGCGGGTCAGAGTAATAATATGTTGATGTAAATGAGTTAGCCGGCATTGGTGGTGTAGTGGTAAGCGTGACTGCTACTTGGCACTCCAGTGGATCTGGGTTCAATCCCAGTCGACGTTGGTGGTTTTTCTGAGGCAAAAAATATGGTCACGTCTTCCTTCGGAAGGGTAGTAAAGCCGTTGGTCCCGGCTCATAATCATGAGTCGATAGGTAGGGTCCAGGTGGTGGAGTCGTCTTCCTGGCGTCGGTGATTGTCACCATGTGAGGAAATAGGCCGACGGAAAATAAAAAAAATAAAAAATAAAAAATGAGTTATAAATTAACCCTTTGTAACGATGATTTTTTTTCCGGATTTAGAAATAAATAGAAATAATGTTATACAGCGAGTTTTTTTTTTTTGGCTCGATTTGACTGTGCTCATACCTTAAAACAAAGGTTCGTAAATTGAATTATATTGTTAGTTAAAAACCCGATATTGGGGATTTGTTTCTTTAAAAAAAACTGGTTACTTGGAAATGAAAATTAGCTCTTTATTTTGGATTTACATTGCTAAAAAGGTTTCGTTGATATTAAAGATTGGACTCGGAAAAAATGCGACGCTTTGTTTTGGGTGTAACTTTTGATCGCCTAGGTAAAAATTAATGAAATTTTGGGTAATACTAGTTTAGAGTGTTATGTTTATGTATGCAAAATTTTAAAATGTCAAGTAGTTTTCAAGATGCATTCGAAACAAGAAGAGCTACGCCAGCAAATCTTGGGCGCGGTGATCGATAATCCTGGTCAGTCACAAAGATGGATCGACAAGAGACTTGGAATCCACCATTCCACCGTATCCCGCGTTGTGAAGATGTTCCAGGAGACAAAGACCATCGAGCGGCGCGCTGGAAGCGGCTGAAAACCTTAAACGGAATACCCAGAGAAGGCGCAGAAGATAAGGCAGTACTTTAAGAATAACCCGAACCTTTTCACCCGAGACGTGGCCAAAAAGGTCAATTCGTCGAAGTGGTTCGTCCAGCAAACCATGAAGCGGGCTGCGCTACGTGTTTTTAAGGTCAGGAACTGACAAGCAAAACACGGTGGCCAAATTGCGTGCGCCGAAGCTGTACCGTGAGTGGCTGGTCAAGCCAGGCTGTCTCGTCATGGACGACGAGACATATATCAAGGTGGACACCAAACAAAGCCCGGCCCGGAAAAGTTCCGGAAGAGAAAATGGACAAATTCGCGAAGGAGTACTTGTTGTGGCAGGCGATCTGCGAGTGCGGCCTGTACAACAAGCCGTTCGTTACAACCGGCACCATAAACGGGCAGATTTATCGAGAGGAATGCTTGCAGAAGCGCTTGCTGCCCTTCCTCCACTCACACCGTTGTCCCATGCTGTTCTGGCCGGATCTCGCTTCGTGCCATTACGTCAAGCCTGTAATGGATTGGTACGAAGCGAAGGGCTTTAATGTGGTCCCGAAAGAGGCGAACCCGCCAAATACACCAGAACTTGGTCCGATCGAAAAGTTTTGGGCGATAACGAAAAAGAAGTTGAAGAAAAGCGGAAAACATTCAAACCTGATGAAGCTTTGAAGAAAAACTGGGAGAAATTGTGTAAGGAAGATGGACAAAGCCTCGCCCAAGATCTCATGAGCAGTGTTAAGAGAAATGTACGAGCATTCAGTTTGAGGGAAAAAAAATCAATAAATAAATTAAGCCAAAACATAGCTAATATATAGTTATTTAATCTCTGAAAATTTGGGAAGTATTGGATTAAAAATGATCATTTTTGTGTGTCCCATTTTTTTCGAGTCCAGTCTTTAAGTGAAAATTATGCCCCTTATGGGCTTCAGGCACTATAGAGCGTGCAGTTTTAATTCTAATCAGTCTAGAGTAAATAAACAATTAATGAAAATTTACTGAACTTTTGGATGTGTTTTTGATATCTACAAACATACATTGGTCGGAGCAACATCCCGTGGAAGATCAGTTCAAAACATGATTGCTGAGCCCATCGTCCTCTCTCTCACTCTGAGGAATCGCAAAGTGCAGAAGAATATCTTCTGATGCATAGTATTAAAAAGCAATTTTCGGTAATTTGGCAATCGACTCAAAATTCAAACAACGATAACAAATTGATACCGAACAACAATTCAGAAGGCATTACTACATTTGAGCAAAAAAGGAAATTGAAGCAAAAAAGAATTTAGAGCACAAGAACACCAACGGAGAACACGGAAAACGCGAATAACACTGAGCCGAACAGAGTGAGAGAGTGCACGCGAGCTTACGTATAGGAAAGGAATAAATGAAGTGGTCAACGGAGAACAATCCTGCCTCGTTCGTATGTCGCTCTGGTCTGGACCAACTGGATGTCGCGAGTGGCTGCTGTCCATATCCATCTCGAGACAAAGTAATCAAGCCTGCCAGCATGAGGCAAAAGTATCACAAGACGAACAAGAAGAGGACAACGCTGAAAACAGTAAAGGCCAAACCAAACCCTGGGGAGAGGGTAAAAGAAAAGCATATAATTTAAATGTGTGTGTCAATAAAAATGTTACTTATTTAGCAATAAAAAAGGACTGATTTAACTTCTGGTCCGGACCACCCAGCACGATTTTTTCCTCTGAGTTTATAACGAAAGCGAATATGCGCTGAGTGGTAGTGTTATATGTGTAACTACACTCCGGTTCTGTTTGATTGCTGGTCGTGTCGGTTCAGAACAGGGCACTCCGGGACTGATGAGCGAGGCCGGGACCAGGCTTATTTGCATTCAACACAGCATAACGATATTTATTACTCAGTACGATACGATCTTCAGCATCACCACAATCAAAGAGATCATTCATCAACAATTTTATGTTCTGGATGGTAAACCGATACACTTTCAGTGATTTAGGGCTCTCCTAGGGATGGGTATGGTTTGCTGTACGAAACAGGTATGGAACTCGTTCTGACAACTTACGATTACATCTTTCGATGAATTTGGAATAATTTCTTTAAAATTTAATTCTTTTGAGTCTGATACCTTTCCTCACTCAGTTCGTTGAGTCAGTAGTAGACCACGCACATTTAGGGGAAATTAATTTCTTTATCTATGCTCAGTCGGGAAGACAGGCGGCTCGACTTCAAAGGCGGTGAAATTGAAATATCTCTATCCCGTGGTGAGAGCGTTGCAGAAAAAAAAATGACACCACAGGTAAAAGTAAACCTATCAAAACATGGGGTAACTTTTCTTCTACAGTGATGCTCTCGACATAAACATCTTCATTCCACCTAACAACGACAACGACGATGACGACGGTCCGTTTCTGACTCCGAAGGCGAACCTACTATGGTGGTAGCATTAGAGAGGTATGATACTTCACGTAATAATTACTGGCGGCATTTTTCTACTGATCTTCACACAGACCTAATAATGTGCTATCGCCGGAAGAAACGATTTCAGAATTCGCATTATATCTATGTCCCCTGGATTTGCTTCTACTTCTCTTTCCTCCCATCATTATTATGTGAGCTCGTTCCCACCGTTCCGTGTCTCGATTTGGAGCGGAATTTACGATCTTACCGAAAAGGCAATAACCGTGAAGTTCTTTTGTTAATTTAATAAAGGAGCTCTAAAAGCATTGACCCTGCGTTAAGGGAGATCTAGTAAAAGTCAATTTTCTACAATTGAACGTTGGTATCATCCGTATAGTTGGATAACCTTGCTTGATGTTTCAATTAAGCTATCTCGAAATAGAAATACAAGAATTTGCAAATAAATATCTTACAGGCTCATTGAGCACAGTCTATATCAATTAATAAATTTCTTCATCCACTTCAAGACGACTACCGGCTAACATATCTGCCAACAAATGCCATTATGCTCAGCTGACAAATCCGCCCTGGGGCCGCCCGGCAAGTGAAACAATGTATGCCGTAATTTTCCTTTCAAGTGAACGTAATAATTGTAATTTGTTATCATTTCAGTCTCTTCGTGTGTACAAAACAAACCAACCAACAAACCAACCGAACCTCTTAGCTCGGAGAGACAATGTACTACTAACTTTTGTCGGTTGGTCGATCCTCCCTACTGCCACGCTGATGATGGATTTAGCATGTGATTAAGGGTAAGACCCCGTCTTGTAGGTTCTCGGCGATCTCGGCTTGACTCCGGTGCGGCGACGCGGCGGTGGCGATGCGACGGCCCAACGGCAGCCAGCTACAGCAGCGCAGAAGAACAAAAGGCTAATAATTTCGTAGCACGCGACGAATAGGTCGGCCCCGGCCAAGTTCGCCAACTTCCTTGGTGGATGGATATCGAGTGAATCAAGGCGCACCAGACCGTACTGAGAGAAGGGGAAATCGAGAGACGCACAGACACAGAGCTCTCCGACTAAATTATGGCGTCGGTCGGCTGAATACGGTTTAATTTTAAAACGAAACGCGCTGGGTGGTCCCATTCGTGGATGCTGAAATATTAATAGAGCAATTCGAAATATCGATCGGAGGCAAATTTTCCTTAAAAGTCGCTGTCTGTGTCGGTTGATTGGTCCGTCGTGGAGCGATCACAGTGCTGGTGGCCTGTTGTTTCTTCTTTTTTTCCGATGCTTCTTGGTGTTCTTTCCCGCCACTAAAATGTAGAGAAAAATGAAATCTTTATGTTCAACGACAAGCCTTAGAGATGCGAGCCAGATGAGAAATAGTCGAAATGGGTTTGGTTTGTGTCCGCCCAGCTTTGAGCATTAACCAATAACGACTGACTTTTGATGGAGGAAGTATTTTGTGAGATCAGAAATAGAGAGCATATCTCTATCGCTCTCCATGATCCCAGGTTTTTATCGTGGATACATCCAAAAACTCATTAGACGCTATTATGAGTCAGCGGCCCGAAAAACATCAATTTATAGGCTACATGGCTACTGTTCTGCCCATGTCATTTTATTTTCCTTTGAAAGTCGCTTTCCATTTATCTTTCTCGTCTTATTTTCAGCCGTTCAGCTGTTGCTTTCTGCATTTAATTTGGGGAAACAAAAGGCATTCAATGTTTAAATCGCATCTTACAACAAATGCGCAGTGTTTAAAGCTCGATTCAAAGTAAATCTGGACGCACGGTTTAGTACACCACCGCGTCTCTGGTGGTTGAACCAAAAAACGTTTGACTGGCATTTGTTGATGTTTCATTGACGAAAAAATTGGTTTCTCGATTGATCGACGCATCTCAAAATTACGGTTCATGGAACATGAGAAAAGAAAATTAATTGTACACAAACATCTAGAGAATACTTCGTGGTCTGTCCAAAAACAGCAAAAGTGTTAAAATTCCCAATTTCAATGGTGTGTCTTGTAATCAAACGTTACAAAAATACTCTGAGTGTGGATAGAACACAGCGCATCTAGGGACAAAGAGCTGAGGAGAAAGGTGTTGAGGTACGTGAAAGGCCACTCAGGTGTCTTCATACGTGATTGGGCAAAGAAATACGATTCCAACTTTTCCACCGTGCGTCCTTTCAAAAAAAGGATTTTGTGCCAGTAAACATCCGAATCGCTACTTGAAATAAAATTTGGTGGCCAAAAAGCGAGCACGATTACTATACGAACGAGTTTTGACGAAATTTAATGGCTGTATTTTAATGGATGACAAAACAAATATCAATCTGGATTATAAACAAATTCCCGGTTTGGCAAGGAATCTACAGTTATGGCCATAAAACCAAGGTTTTCATCACATCTCACACAATGACGTCGACGCTCGGAAAAAATAATTGATGTGACATAACCACAATGCAACTGACTCTTAGCTTAGGGTCCTGGAATCCCTACTGAGCCCTTGCGGCACGACAAGCCAGCCAGTTCAGCCCAAGGGTTCAGGCCTAAGGGGTCATATCCCAACAAACATCGGTGTTGAATTAGAGCTTGTTCAAACAAATTTGGCGAAACTATTCAGCTATTCTAGAAGAAACAGCTGAATAGCTTCTCCAAATTTGCTTGAACAAGCCTTAATTCAACACCGATGTTTGTTGGGATATGACCCCAAAAGGATAATGGCTGTATAAAATCACAGACTGAATAAAAATGCACACTGTCTTCGGCAAATTTGTTTTCCATCAATTCTTCTATTTGAAAAACAGGAAAAAAACGCATGAGTTTAAAACCTAATTGACGACCTAGATCATCTGAATATGAAGACGTTCATGAAAAAAACATAAGTCCCTTATTAATAGTTTAAAGCGTTGGTTTTTGAACAGTTGCATACGAACTATTAAATTATTGTTGATACACGTTAAATATTTTCATATCTTTCCGGGATGTTCTAGGTCATCCAAAATGTACTTGAGTTCAAAACTTCAGATCTACAGTAGTAACAGTAGCTTTGAGGGGTATATAAAGTTACGATATGTATTCAAACGTATTGAATAAACCTTTTGAAAAATCAACAGTCATTGTTTGATAACTTTGTGTGATGATGAAAACTGTCCTTAAATCCAGAACCTAAGATCTACAGTAGTAACTATAGCTTTTTGGGCTAAAGAATACCGCTACGTATTCAACCATATTCAGAGAATATTTTATAACCTAAGCAAATATTACGAAATAAACTGGGATGATCCTGGGTCATCCAAACTGTCTTTGAGTTCAGAACATAAGATCTACAGCTGTTACAGTAGGTGTGTGGAGAACAATATGTAAATAAAAATATTGAATGAATAGTCTGGAAGGCCTGCAGACATAATGCGACAATCTTAGGATATTGTAGGTACTCCAAAGTGTCCTTAAGTTCAAAACGAAAGATCTACAGCTGTAACAGTAGTTTTTAGCTATATATGGTGACCATAACCATATATAGCTGGTAATCGCCAATGTGAACCATTTTCTATCCCAGACAACCAAAATGCACGTATATTGAAAGTTGTCTTTATGACATACAAACTTATATGTAAGTAAACAAATCGTATAGAATGCAAAAAATATAGCTTATACGTGCAAAAGTGGAGGCCATATACGTGCGAATTCCATTGTTTTCTTAAACGAGTTGGTTTGATATCGTATGCGATTGAATTTGTAATAACAAATTCGGTTTAAAAAACTTAGCGATGTTTATCCGATTTTGTTTGTAACGCAGTACGATGAATAAATGACACATAGTATAAAAGTCGAAAATTTGCACTCGTAACGATTTAACGTAAACACAACACGATAAAGGCCACAATTAAATGCGATGTCGAGTAAAAATAGAGGAATATACGATACTATTTGAACACTGTTATACGACTTGTTTATCTATGGTTGTCTGGGATGAGCTTCACTCCTTGAATGACGGCTTCAGCCATTTCTGTCCACGAATTCATTAGTGACAACGGTGAAAAGAGACCGATCAGCAAGTTTTTTTTTTTAAGTAGAAAAATCTGAGTTTCGAGTTTGGATAAAATTCTATTTTCTACGCAAGAAAACGGCTGCCGAAACCAAAACCAAACTGGTTAAGTGTTTTCCAGACTCTGCTCCGTCGATTCAAATGATTTATAAGCGGTTTGCTGGTTTTCGTTGTGGCCGTACGAGCACCGCGTTCTGGACGCCGAAATGAGGTCACTACAATAGAGAACGTCGATAAAATCCATGATATAGAATTGAAGGATCCAAAAGTGAAATCGAGAGAGCTAGCTAAGGCTTTAGGCATTTCAATGGAACGAGTTGGCAATCATGCATTCCGTTTTGGGTATGAAGAAGCTCTGCGCGCGATGGGTGCCGCACCGCATTTGCTTACAATGGACCAAAAACGCATTCGTGTTACAACCTCTCAGGCGGATTTGACCGATCCGAAGGAGTTTGTGCGCCGATTCATATCCATGGATAAAACTTGGATCCACTACTACACACCGGATCATCACAGCAGGCAAAACAGTGGGTTTCACCGGGTGAAAGTGCTCCGAAGCGCTCGAAAACGCAACAATCGCCAGGAAAGGTTATGGCCTCCGTGTTTTGTGATGCGCAAGGTGTATTATTCATCGACTATCTTGAAAAAGGTAAAACCATAACAGGTGCATACTATGCAGCGTTATTGGATCGATTGGAGGATGAAGTTCAGAAAAACCGGCCGCATTTGCAGAGAAAAAGTGTGCTCTATCATCACGACAATGCGCCTGCTCATTCAACCTAAATTTCTCAAGCAAAATTGAATGAAATTCGGTATCAACTGGTTCCCCATCCACCGTATTCGCCAGACTTGCCCCCAGTAACTTCTATTCGTTCCAATCCTGAAGAGATGGCTCACTGGTAAGCGATTTTACTCAAATGATGAGCTCAAACCTGAAACCAATGGCTATTTTGAAGGACTTTCGAAGGAGTACTATTCGGATTCAGATTCGAACTCGCTGTATCGACCTAAAAGGAGAGTATGTTGAGAAATAAAACTAGGCAACCTAGTAGGTATCTAAACTGTCCTGGAGTTGAGAACTTGAAAGATACGGTAGTAACAGTATTTTTTTGGGCAATACAAACTTACGTCACGTAATCAAGTATATACAGTGAATATTTTCGAACGTAAAAATACACAAGAAGATATTTTTGGGATAGATGCCGTTCATAACTTAAGGTTGTAACAGCAAATTTTAGGCAATACAAAGCTACAATAAACAACATAGGATAAGGGGATGTAATGTTATCCTAGCTCCTTTATTCGGCCCATGTACCAAATATGTCGTTAATTCATTGATAATCAACAAAAGCATGTTCCCACCAAGATGACCGATTAATACAAAGCAATTCAGACACTATTAATCAATTTACTGTTGTGTACCTTCGTGTAATTAACGATTCTCTCAGCACCTTAGACTTCCTGATTCCACTTTTCAAGCTGAACAGACTATCTTTATGTTCTTCGAATGATCTAAATTCAACTAAATTGGACCGATAAACCGAAAAATGCAGCTTAAATGTACATAAAATAGTCACACGTTACAGACTAACTATTCACATAGATAAAAAAACAATAATATAACAAGAAAACCATGGACCCAATGTTAGGGACACATATTATTCTTTGTTCCCAACTATGGCCTGTTGTCTGGAAAATTTAGTAAAATGTTGTTATCGGTAAAATTTTCAGTGGAAATATATGAGTTTCGATGTTGTATTCTTCAAATGGCTCATCTAAACACAAATCAAAGGAACAAAACCTGTACAGAGTGAGTTATTATGTTTTTATTATCAGAGGGCCAATAATTCATTTGTAAAAAAGTATTTCAAAGTAGTTTTACTTTAGTTTTTTTTGTGAAAATTTGTGTTGTGAAAATTTGTGTTCCTAAAATCAGGAAGAAAACCGTACGAAGAATGCATTTAATAAAATAAATCGATTGAATGGGACAAATTTGCATCCATGAATAGACCCAATGTGATGCTTATAGACCGAAATTACATCCATATCTCTCAAAAGTTTCTGACATTATAAAATGAGTTGTATAGTTTTTCATGATGCATACTACCAAGTGTCTTAGCAAGTGTATAACTAGCTAAATATCACTTACAGCTGGTAAACTTTTTGAGTTATAATAAAAAATGTAATCGATCGTTGCGTATTAGGCTGAGTTTGAGGACACATATCCTATCCATTCATATTTAAAAAGTCGAAAAATATTATAAAGCAATAAGACATGGTCTAGACCATCCAAACTATCCTTGAATATAGGACCAACAGTGTAACGAAAGCTTTCTGGGCTACGCAAAGCTACGATATGTATCGAAACCTATTCATTGAATGTTTTGGAAGAACAACAGACATTATGAGATAATCTTCGGATGTTCTTTCTTGGAATAAAAAAGTTAAAATCTACAGCTGAAGATCTTAGGTTTGAATTATAGCTCAAATTCTACAACTTTTTTAACTAAACAAAGTAACAATATGTATTTTACCAAATTAAGTGAGTCTTTTAGAAGGTCAACCGATAGAATGAGGGGATGTCAGGTTCATAAAAACTGATCTTGAGTTCAGTGCTTAAGATATACAAAACTGATGTTGAGTTCAGTACTTAAGATATACAGTAGTAACCGTAGCTTTATGCCGTAGCTACGATGGTCGGATGGACTTGTGACCCCTACCAACTCAAAAATATCCATAATCCACAAAACCAGCCTTATCATACAATCTCCTAAGTGTTTTTAGTTGAAATACTTTCGCTGATGCTTTGCAAAGTCCAAGTGTTACTATCGGAAACGCAATAAGAAAAAAACATCAATTGATTTCATATCACAATTACAATTAATATATAAAACATTAAATAAATTTTCAAGAGATGGAAGAGGCAAATCAAGCACTTCCAGCTACCACTGCTAATTAAAATATGTACCGAACATACTGCATGGCGTCAGAGGTGACACGACTAGCCCTCACATACGTCATGACAAATGTCGCCTCAGGTGAAGTGACTCTCCACTTGTTTTGCACGGAGAGTTATCTCCCTCGAGGCCGCAATTGTCACCTCATAAGGGAGAGCGAGTCATCTCACCTCACACGCCGCACAGAATAGACCTGATTGTAATGTATCAAATGTGACATTAATCTTCCTTCCAATTTTCAAAATAACATCCGTCAAATAGCACCACAATTCTTAATACTATTCACTTAAGGGTCAATCCCACAAACCTCCCCAAACTCCCCAAAGGAAACCGTTGTTGTTCATTCCGACCACGCTTCAACTTTTATTCATTCCTTGAACACATTATTGTGGTATAAAAGAAGAAATTATTATTATGTATAGTTTTCTTTCTCTTCTTAGACTGCTTGCTTATCTCCAACGTGGGACCCTCCACCTTGATTCCCCCGCTCAATATCAACGTTCCACTTCCGCGCTCGCTCCTTCGCCCAGTCATACACGAGCTCCGAAGGTCCCCGCCGTACACGCCTGATTTCGTTTCGTCTGATTTTGTCTCTCTTTTCATTCATCATTTCCTTCGCGGAGGTCGTTCTTGGATTTACTATACACCGCATCCACTACCACCCCTCCTGCACTACATCATCCATCCCAATCAACAACATCCCTTCTCTTCCTGTCCATTCCGGGAAGCATTCAGAAAGCTCTCGGAAAGCCTATAAGCCTGCTAAAGCAATAATATTAATATCTAACCGTTCCAAACATGACAAATTTAATTTCAATTTCAAGCGACTTCGTTGGTGGTCCTCATCTATAGCCACATCCCTACCATAGAGAGTCACAATAATACTGTAAGAGCATCTCAGATCGCGGACGACCGTTGTTTTTTGTTGTTGCTGTTTTGTCGTTGTCGTTTCGTTTGTGCTGTTTTGTGAAATGTTGCTCTAATTTTTTTTTTCCATCTAGGTATGTTTTCAGTCGTTGTGCTTTAAATAAAGCGATTGTTGGCGGTCCACCAGAGATTTTAGGTTGTTTCCATTTGAGAATTCGACTCTTCTCCCTAGAGGAACAGAAAATGAAGATCACACGTGCCATAACCATGTACAGAGTTCAGGTGACTACCATATTAGTGGACATTCCAGTTGTTATGTTACCTACTACACTATGAACAAGTAAAAACACACCGCATAAATTAGCTGCAAATACACTTACAGCCAACATAAGGGAAAATTTGTTACCACAACACTTATTGTTAATCACACTTAATAACAAACGGCTAATTTCACTAGTGTCTCAGTACCCATTCGGTTTTGGCATCAAATTAAAACATCATGTTGCCAAAATCGAACCTTGTTGCGAACTGATAATTTTACGGTAATTTAATGTTTTGGTAATTTTTTTTTGTCTTGTCAAATCGATGATGTTTTACTTCCAACGAATGGTTTTTGGCTTGTTTTTTAATAAGTAAACTAGTTCTGGAAAAATGGTCGGATTTCTCGACAACCACTAAAACGGATTATTTGCAGCAGTTGCCAAATGCAAGGTTTTACATTTCCATGTTGTCGTGAACTATTTTACAATCAGTCGTCTGGTTTTGAAGATTATGTAAAACACTGTTTGAAAATATCATTCGAATTTGGCAAATGTCTTAAGAACGAACCGTGCCAAAATGAACGGGAAATAAACATAGGCATTCACACCAAGTTCTTGGCCTGTTAAAGGTTAAACAATAATATCAATGCACCTTATATTTAAGTACAATCACCTATAGAATTGGGCATAGTGCAAAGTTATTGCTCTGTATTGGTGCGGCACTTATTTTTTTTTATTAAATGTGGTCAATTAACCATATGTGCAATAAATATACAGTCTATAAGTGCAACAGCTGCACAGATATTTATTATAGTGTATATGGATTGCATTAACTTGTCCTAGCAAAATTCAAACTTGTTTTTTAAACGTTTTATGGGAAAAGGTGCATGGATTTTAGTTATTCATACAGAGGTTAATATGGGATTTTTTGTATCTTTTCAGGTAATAAAACAAAATGTGTGAATAAAAGAGGTTTTATTTATACTATCATAAAAAATTACACTTTCTTTACAATTACTCTCTCCGACGTTAAGTTTAACGTACACTGTGTCCAATACATTTTCATACAAAATAAAACTGTATTTATTTCAAATCGATAATCCAGATTTTATTGATAATTTTACCCATTATATTGCAATTTAATACTGATCAACTACAGCATATGTTTTGGAATAACACAGCCTTTAACTTTCTTGACCAGCTCCAGCACGACTTCCATCGGCAAATTCGTTTGATTACGGTTTTGAATAGGTTCATATTAGACGCCCTGTGGTCATTTACCTTCGCCAGCATGTATGACCATACGAAATAATCCAAGGGATTCAGATCTGGTGAACTGGAAGGCCATTCATTCTTGTCCAAAAAGTCGGTCAAATTTTCTCGGCACCAGCCCTGAACGAGATTTGCAGTATGCGATGGCGCTCCGTCCTGCTGAAACACATAGTGATCATCTTCTTGTACATATGGCTTGACAACTTTCTCCAAAACTTCCGTTTTATAATATAAGGCATTCACTTTAACGCCTTTTCGATGAAAACCAGTGGTAATTTACCGCGCTTGCAAATCCCTCCCCAAACCATCACTGACGCAGCACTTTGGAACCGTGGAATATTCATATCACTCTCTGGAACAGTTCTTGAAGAGAGAGCCCACAATCTGTCGTTCTGGACATTGTGGGATTGTTGCAAGACGAATAACTTTTCGTCGGAAAAGATAAATTCTTCCACACCGTGCCGCGACAAAAGCAGACTTGCTCTTTCGAGTCGTTTCTGCTTGGAAGGCTCCGAAACTCCGTGAACCTTACGTTTCTTGAAAGCTTGGAATCCGAGGTCATTTTGCAGTGTATTGTGCATTGACGATCTCGAAACATTCAGATCTGCGGCCATTTTACGTACAGAGCGCTGTGATTTTCGTCTAATCCATTCCCTGACCACTTTAACAACTCGAGCAGGCCGCACCGTACGAGTACGACCGGATCTCTTCCGGTCATCTAACGAGCAGGTGTCACGGTATCTTTGGATGGTTCGGTACACAAACTCCCGCTTTACTCCGAGGTTTTTCGAATTTCTGAAAATAGCGCCCGGGTGCTCACCTTTCAAACACTTTTTTATCACCACAGCACGAAACTCCTTCATCGCTGGTAAAAGATGCCGAATGAAACCAATCGGACATAATCTAAAAGCGTTTGTATAAACATGCCCTAGTAGCACACTTGTTGCCATTCAGTTGAGATAACATAAATATGACTTGCTAAGTTATCATCAAGTTACTACAACTAATTATGACCGCAGTGTGCTACTTGGGTAGTGCAAACCTACACCAACACATACGTGAAGTATGTTAAGTAGTTGCACGACACCAATGCAAGGAAAAAGTGTATGAGAATATATTGGACACGGTGTACACAGATCAGGAGAAAATCGATTTTCGCTTAACGGTTCAACCACCTACGCAAAACATACCTTATGTACCCTTCAGCTTAAAATCCTGCGATATATTTCATCGACGTTCCAGGTGGTCTTAGATTGGGAAAGCAACAACGAAACCTCATCAATGGTCACCCTCTCAAACTCTTCAGTTGAAAATCCGCAACCTGTGAAACATAATTGCGAACAGGAAATATTATTTGGAACAGCATAAATATAAAGAAATTTCATAGAACTTATCTTGCTAGCACTGCAGGGATTCAAGAGGGAGACTCAAATCGCCGAGAATAGTTTTCTCAACCTCTTTCGACCGCCAGTCGTAAAGTTTGTTGAAGATAGTTTCCGTGCAATCACTATCCCAACTTTTTGAAGCTATCGCGTTCAGCAGCTCTTCTGCGGGAATGGAAAAAATGCTCGGCAGATCTGAAATATTCAAAGTAAACAGTAAGTAGTATAGTAACCGCTGGCAAACCAAGTACCTCGACCACCACACGGTAAACTTAATTTCAATTCGAAGCAAAAATTGACCGATTTAAGTGCCAATTTTAATAATAAAAATTATTGATTTATTCTCAGTGAACAATAAAATCTCATGTACACTAGCTTTTTTTTTCACACAGAATATACGTTCCCTGATATAAAAAAAACATATCGAATTTCATAAATCTTGACTTATGAAACTGAATGAACTGTATTTTGTTCCATAAGACCCTTATGAAATCGTTGTGTATAATAATGGTTTTCTCAGTTAATCGTAATGATTTTCTCAAGTCATTCATATCAATTCCATAAACTGCCTTATGAAGTTCATGAATGTTGCTGGTGTGTAAAAATCATAAGGCACATGTATGAAATTGTTAAAAGCGCGGCCAAATTATTGTGGTTACTTTTGATGAATTCCAATTCATCATGTTTCCGAAATTTCCGACCATAAGCAAACCATTAGAAGTGATTGTGACAACAATCATAGCTTTTCATAAGGTAACGTTGTGAAATTCAAACCGTTTCCTTGTGGCCAATTTTCATAAGGTTATTTAAAGAATATTAAAAGGTTTTTTGCACTAGTGTTCCACTTTTACTGTAAAACCGTGAAAAAATAATAATAAATAGACTTGATAAATTCACATGCATAAACATTTTAAATTTCTTCGATTTAGTTTGCATGAGTTACCATTCCATGCAATAGTCAAAATATAGTTATTCAAATTTTGAGTATTTCACCTAAAATTATGAATTTGCGCAAAACGTAAAAGGTGATTCGAATTAGGTTGATAAGTTGTTCCGTTCTTGAATTAACGCCGAAAACAAAATGTGTAAAAAGACCTTAGTATATTTATCGGATAAAAACCAAATTTGCAGGGCTGTTTTATTCATATGTGTTAAGCTCAGTTTACAAACATTGAATCAATTATTGGATATTGTTTGGTAAAATTATCGACACTTTTGCTTCAAGCCATCCATTAGAGCTTGTAAAGTCGTATCCGGTACCTTTTCCTCATTTTTATCCACATCCTACACATGTCATTTGCATCCTTTACTTTCTCCAGGGTCGTTCTGAGTTCTCGCTTCAGCATGGCTCGACAAGTTTCCATTGGACGTAATTCAGGTCAGTTCGGTGGATTCATGTCCTTGGGAACAAATTGCACCGAATTAGTCTCATACCATACCAGCGCGCTTTCCCGAGCAAAGGATTATACCAAATTGATAACAAGTTCTATTACCAGGTTATCATTTTTTGATCACTGAATATGTTATCATTCAGGCTGAATAAACAGCCAAAATAACAGAATGAATAACAAAAAAAATACTCGTTGAATATCATACTAATAACTTATTTTGTTATCACTGCGAACAACTTGATAACAAATCCTGTTATTGTAAGCAAATTTGATTGAAATAGTTTAAAATTCTGTTATCAATTTGAAATCAAATTCTCATGCTGATAACTGAAAAAAGTATTTTGATTAAAAGCAAAATTTCTTGTTCAAGTATGCTGGAAATATTCATAGTTTTATAATTCAACTAATAACGTTCATAATAAAAAGTGTGTTCAAAATGATAACATATGATAACAAAATTTGCCAATAGTGATAACTAAATTTGTTATGTGATAACAGCGGAAAACAAAACGATAACTGGGATAACAGAACTTGTTACTTATATGATATCAGCTTGTTATTTTCCTTTGCTAGGGTAGGGTTAAGAATAGTGGTATGATAACTATAAATTAGAAGAAAAATTAGTAATCTCCATTTAATTCCAACTACCTTTGCTTATCTTCGACAGATACGCGTATTTCGTCTACAATGTGCAGACTTCTCCAGTGTCTCGTACTAATAACTCGACTGTCGAGTCGGTCAGTCGAGTTATTAGTACGAGACACTGGAGAAGTCTGCACATTGTAGACGAAATACGCGTATCTGTCGAAGATAAGCAAAGGTAGTTGGAATTAAATGGAGATTACTAATTTTTCTTCTAATTTATAGTTACAAGGATTCCACTAAACAGCTCAAACCCTCTAGGATTCAGTGGCATGATGCTTAATCCAGCAAAAGTAGTGGTTTTTGATCATTGTCCAGGTAACCAATAAGCAGTTCCAAAGCATCTCTACGGCAGCCTATCAAGCATTTAGGTCGCCTTAAATGCACCATAGAAGCCACATTTGGCCCAATATATGGCTGCTTTACTGCAATGCTGTGATAATGCTTCATTAATGCTACTTTGCATTCGAAATGGGTTTTACAGGCTACAAGCATTTAAATAACATTTGAAATGCAGCTTTACAACAAATAGCATTCAAGATGCTGATATAATGCTAATGTAATGCTTGTTGCATCTGAAATGCAGATTTAGAGTTTATTTACTGCATATGCTAATATTTATTGGTTACCTGAGTGTGCTGCTCCAAAAATTGTAAAAGGCGTTTTTGGAGGTATTCAGTCTTGAAAATTTAACCATTGATAGTGCCTGTAGTAACAAAAACTTCACTTTGCTGACCATTGGTGAAGGTATCCTGCCAAACTAGGTATTTTCATGTGAAATCAGGCATTTTCATCTTTTTGAAACAATGATCGACCTTGAATTTAGCTTTGCCTGCGTTAATTTCCTATCGTGGCATTTTTTTTGCAGATCAGCTTTGACGTATGTTTTGTCTTCCATCACACAGCAACTGTATCTGGTCAACATCTCCATATAGAGCTTCCTAGCACGAGCCTTGGCAACAGTTTGCTGCCGTTCATCGCGGTTTGGGAATTTTCGACATTTTTGGCAACATCATATGTTGAAATGTTGAGATTGTAGTGTATGACCCTCTTTATGATCAGCTACTATAATAATGCAAAGCACGATATTGTAGGTATGAATAGATGACGTTGCGAGCTGGTACTCGCTAGTGTTGACTGAGAACCGACTTACAACAGCCTTTTATTACTTGCCGTAAGACCCACAAGAAACTGTAAGGAACTGTTTGAAGGCTTAAAATATAAAAGTGTGGACGAGGAAAACGGTGTGATAATTATTTTGAAAGTTAAGTGAAGACTGACGTTCGCAGGGTTCATCACCGAGCATTAATTTGTCAATTGTAGCTGTTGATGGATACTGTTCAAAAGAGACAAAAACACAACAGTTTGTCAAAAAAATACATCATTTGGCAACCTAATTGCTCGTGTGGAAAGCGGAGCACCCCATTCGTGACAACCGGGACGGTCATTGAGCAGGTATACCTAAAGAAATGTCACCAAAAGCGTCTACTTCCACTTCTAAGGTCACGCGACGGTCCTTCGCTTTTCTGGCCAGATTTAGCCTCATGTCATTACTCGAAAGATGTTCTGGAGTGGTACAAGGCTAATCAGGTCAATTTCGTGCCGAGGCATCTCCATCCCCCGAACGCGTCGGAACTGCAGCCAATTGGGCCATCATGAAGCAGCCATTTTGGAATCTTTTCTTGTGATGCAATTCGATTCCGTAAACCCTTTACACATTTTATATAACCGTTACCATGACCCCAGTTGGATGTTTGTTGCTGAAATTATGACAACAATTGACTTAGGAAAACCGGGAAAATTGAAATAATACTGAAAGTTTCATGTGTATCGTAAAAGCTTAAAACACACTTGTTCAATGGTAGTTTGGCTAGTATAAAGATTATATATGCTCAATTCTTGCGTGTATTAAATTGCGTGTGTTCCGATCAAAATTTCAAACAAAACAAACAAAAATGTGTGTGAAAGTTTCATGTGTATCGTAAAAGCTTAAAACACACTTGTTCAATGGTAGTTTGGCTAGTATAAAGATTATATATGCTCAATTCTTGCGTGTATTAAATTGCGTGTGTTCCGATCAAAATTTCAAACAAAACAAACAAAAATGTGTGTGAGTCGATCAAAGTTTTTATTAATATGTCAAATTCTTTTTCTTTTTACGTTCAGTTAATACAGAATACAGGAGAAATATTCAGCTAAGCTTCCTTTTCATCGAATGCGAATTGCCGGGTCTTTCGTTTAACACCTGCCATAAGATTTTGTACAATCTGCTTGTCTACTTTAATCGCCACCGAACGCCAGTTTGCCTTGAACTGTTTCTCGCTCACAATAGCTTTTTGAGTCTTCTTAAGGTTCCGCTTGACGATGGGCCAATATTGTTTGATTGGGCGGAGCTCTGGCGTGTTGGGAGGGTTCTTGTCCTTGGGCACCACTTGAACGTTGTTGGCACCATGCCACTGCTTTTTTCCGTAATGGCAAGATGCCAAATCCGGCCAAAAAAGAACGGAACAATTGTGTAGCTTATTAATTTAGCCACAATCAACAATTTAGCCAACTTGAGGTGAGAGAAGTTCCCAAGTAACATTGCCAAAGCCATCCAGCTTAATTCAGTTTTATTAAAGTTTTATGAAAGCCACAGGAGATCAATTTGGTTTTAGTATGGCAGTAAGAGGTGCCAATAGGTTTTAAACTTTAGTCAGGTTTATGAGAACATACACAGCTTCTTAACAACGACTTTAGCTTCTTTTCAACGACTTTAAGCTTCTTTACAACGACTTTACAACGACTTTGCTATCATACAAAATTGTTACTTGGGTTTGGCTTTTCGCCATGCACGTGCAAAATTTTGTTGCGTTGCTTCTCTTCCTTCGACGAGATTTTGATAACTGAAGTGTTAAGCTTGTAGTACACTGTTTGTCCAATAGCCAAATATTTGTCATAGGCAGATAGGCATCTGACAAACATCTATTATATCTGTCAGCTGTCTAGCTGCCTATGCCAAATATTTGGCTATTGGACAAACAGTGTACTACAAGCTTTAATCTCAAAATAGAGGCATGATGCCACACACACATCTTCAAAATGAGGGGTGTGCAAAATTTTTGAATGCACGATGAAAGGATTTGCGTCAAGTTTAAGTCGACCAAATTTTAATCGAAACACCCTTTAGTAGAACTATTGTTATTTGAAAACTAGGAAAATTTAAATTATCACTTCACCTGACCACTTTCTAAAAAATGAAAAATAATGGGTTGAAACACTTTTTGAAACTATCACTAGTAAACGCGAGCAAATAGCTTTAAATTTCACTAGAAACAACTTGTCCTTTGACAGGTTACGGGTTGCAACTGAATAATACTGCATACGTAGTTTTCACAACCGATTTAATAATGTATGTCATATTTTTAAGTTCTTCGTTGGTTACACTAGTTATAGAGAATATTTCACGCGTAACAAATAATTTGTTAGGCGTTACGCCTTATGCGTTACATATGATATTGAACGTATATTTTTGATTTTGGAATCTCGATTAGCCATGTCATAATTCGCATAAAACGGAGGAATTATCATCGAAGCATCGAAACAAGTTGGCCCCATCGTCAAAATCTGATGGCTGAAAGTGTCTTTAATGAAGAAATCCAATCCAAATCCAAAATGTGATGAGCAGTTTCGAGGGAAAAGAAAGGGCGTTCGGACGCGGAGAAGAGAATTAGTTAAGTAATGACGTTGAAACATAACCGCAATGCTGTTCTTTATCCCCAGACTGCTTGAAGAGGATCGGACTTGAACTGGATATTTGGAATCCATTGTTGTGTGTTCAATTTTTTTTAGAATACGGCCTTTAATTTGAGACGATGCTATCTCAATTTAAGGAGTTTCGAATATTAAATTGCCCAGATCATGGCTATTTTATGACATTCAGGAAGTTCGCCAACATGTCCTCTTGAAAGGTTTGGATAATGTATTTCATTACTATTTACTTATGTACGCGGCCATAATAAATCAATTGTCAAACGGGAAGTTGCCAAGTTTCATCTGACAGCGCTCACTCGGTGGTATTGTGGTGGTGAAAAAAACTCGCTTGTCGAGCTCAGAAAGCTCGCATGTGGTGCGTAAATCACAGTTGCCAGAGCGAAAAATGTAGATCAGCACCATCGTACATCATGCGGTTGATGTATATTTATATGAATTTGATTAAAATTGCTCCATTTGCAATTCTTCATTCGCATCGCAGCGTACAAGAAACGTGCTGTACCCATCTACCACCGTTCCTACCGACATCTTTCTGTTGGTGCGTGCAGGGTTCTCAGCAACACTCGTACACCACTCGTGCCGCTTTTCCACAGTGAGTCAGACAAAATATCATAAATCAACGAGAAATGTCAGCTTAAGCCGCGCCAAAGATAAGATAAACCCCAGCAGAGACCGCTTATCGTATATCCATTGGGCATTCATGCGCATGGTCAATTCCGTGCACATCCAGCTCGGTCAGTCAAAACTCCCAAAGTCGAGACAGATTAGAACGAATGCCAAACCATAATCCTTCGAGCCATATTTATTATCCACTGTAGTCATTCAGTTCTGCGCGCTGAATTATGGTGGTCCCCGCAATCCATCGAATCCATTGTAAAACATTGTTGCTCTGTCAGTTGTGTCTCCGAACAAGGACGGAAGTTGGGAAACGCACATCTGAGAAAGATATTTTGTGTAGATAACTATTAACCTCTTTCTCGTTTCTCGTTTGATCCTAAAACAACTAAATTAGCTTGAGCCCTTTGTCTATTAGTTATGGTGCCCGTCGTCGCCATCGCCGCTCCCCTCCCTCAAAAGTAGGATTCTTCGAGTGTAGCGGCCTGTATGGCAGGGGTTTAAATGGGTGCGATAAAGATTGAGCGTGTAGAAAGGTTCGAGCAAATGATACTGAAGAAGATATTAAGCGTTAAATGTCAGAAACGAAGAAATATATAATCGAAGGGACAAACCGAAAACGCAAAGCGCGCAATGCCACGAGAGCAGGAAATGAGATAGATTCACGTCTGACTGGACAGATCCGTGTACCAGATAAATGATGGAACTGATCTTTACTTCTCACGTCGTGTGTGGTGGAAGGAAGGAGTTTCGAAGTGATCGGATAGAAGTGATTAATTCATCCATAAGGTTAGGAGGATATAGAGGCAGTCTATCTTGGGGCGGCATGTGGAAGTATTCCAAATGTTTTATAGAAACTGATCCCACAAGTACGTTGTTACTTCAATGTTTTCTCAGTTTGTTTTTTTTTTCGTACACTTTGAAATAGGTAGGCACAATCTTATTTTGTTTTAGAGTTAGACTGTACTTTTAATATTCAAACATTTCATTTAAAAACAATGAAATTCGATCTATTATGCATATCATGCAACATGAAGTAATCGTTTTTACAATCTATCACGGAAGAGAACGAATTGGAACTTGTGACTTGTCGTGACGCATGAAACCGACTGCGTTAAAAATAGGTCTGATGCTGTAATAACACCAAAAACAGAGATCATGTAAATTTAAGCCTTACCAATCTTAGTATTCAGTCAAGTGACTACTTTTTAACAATTTACGGACTTAGATTTGAGTTTAGATTAGAAGCTGTTGTAAACGTAGCATCCGGAACGTAACTTTGAGCGTGTCAAAACTAAAAACACATCAAATAGAACATACAACTGAGTCTTGTTAATCTTTGAGTCTCAACTAGGGGGAAGACATCTTTAATTTTTGCATTAAATCGTATTATAATACCACTAATTCAAGATTAAAATATTAATCTTGACAATAATGTGATTTAGAGCAAATTCGTTTTGGAGTGTACATGTTAGTCTGACTGATTTTCCGTATTGGCTTTGGTTTACTGGTATTCGTGAGATGCGAAAATGTATATTGGTGTTTGTGTTTCGTCTCAATGTTTACCTTTTTACACGGAACAGCTGATTATGGTGATGTCAAACTATCAGCTCACAGTATGGAATGTTATGGTAGTTTGACGTCATAACCCACGTGCTCAGCAATGTTTACAATATTTTTGCTTCCAACACAAGTAAACTGCTCGATGTGCCGGACCTAAGCTGAACGACATTGACTTGCACCAGGTGACGACTCCGCCGTACGTCAACAAATTAAAAAAAATCAAACCATGCGCGATAGCTATACACTGTTAATAAAATTATAGCATTGTATTGACAGTTTATGATATCATAATACCGTATAATGATATTATAATTTTATTATTTTCACTAACACTCATAGTATTGGCATTACAATTAATGCAAGATTAAGTTGTCTCCCCCCTGGAGTCTCGAAATATTTATGTGTAACAAGGATAAAAGCCCGATTTAAAGTAAATGTGGACGCATACTTGAATGCGTCCCAATTTACTTTAAATCGGGCTTTTTTCCTTGTTGCATCACTTGAGATCATAACTCAAGAATTAAACAACATACACGGTTGATCAAAACGTCAAACAAAAGGGTATTTTGCTTTCAAACGATATAACAAGTTATTACGTTTCACCGTTTCGAACGAACTGTCGCACTTTACTTGTGATCGATGGCGTCATGATCTGCACAGTCGCTGGTGACAATGTACCGGCGAACTTATTCCACTTTAAACGCACTTGTTGTGCATTTGTCACTGCTTTGCAGCATTATCGAAGTTTTCGCTTGACACTTGCCCAATAGTTTTCGATCGGTCTGAACTCAGGCCAATTCGGAGGATTAATCTCTTTGGCGACGAAATTAGCATTGTTTGCAGCATACCATTCTAGTACCTCATTAGAGTAGTGGCAGCTGTCTGGATCCGGCCAAAACATAACGTTGGTCTTGTGTTTCCAAATGAAGGGTAAAATCGGCTTTTTCAGAAACTCTTTGATGTAAACCTTCGACGTCATTGTGTGAGATATGATGAAAACCTTTGTTTTCACTGTAGATTCCTTGCCAAACCATTAGTTTCCGAGCAAACTTATTAGCCAACACAAATTTATACCCGAACTCTACGACCAGTTGCCAGGTAAAAATTTCGTCCGGGGATTTGTTTATAATCCATTTTGACATATGTTTTGTCATCCATTTAAATACAGCCTTCAAATATCGTCAAAACTCGTTTGTATAGTAATCGTGCTCGCTTTTTGGCCACTAAATTATGTTTCAGAGAGTGATTCGGATGTAAACTGGCACAAAAAGACGTATATCCTTCTCTTGAAAGGATGTTATGCACGGTGGAAAAGATGGAATCGTATTTCTGTGCCAAATCACGTATGGAGACACCTGGGTGGCCTTTCACGTACCTGAACATCTTTCTCCACAGCACTTTGTGCCTAGTGCCACTTGTATGATAGATGCGCTGTGCTCTATCCACACTCAGAGTATCCTTGTAACGTTTGATTAAAAGACACACCGTTGACTTTGGGAATTTTAACACTTTTTCTATGTTTGAGGCAGACCACGAAGTATTCTCTAGATGTTTGTGCACAATTAATTTTCTTTTCTAAAGTTCCGTGATCCGTAATTTCGAGATACGTCCGCGTCGATCAATCGAGAAAAACTTTTCATTATTTTTTTCGTCAATGAAACATCAACAAATGCCTGTCAAAGGTTTTTTGTTCCAACCACCAGGGACGCGGTGGTGTATTGAACCGTGCGCCCAGATTTACTTTGAATCGAGCTTTACATCACTCGTAACTTGTTCAGACTACGGAGTTATAACATGTTATAAGCCTGTTTTGATGATTAATTTCTCGTTGAAATTATTTGACAACCATTATAACATATTATAATTCTGAAGTCTGTAGTCTGAACAAGGCATTCGCCTAAAACGCTGGCCGGACTGAGCACACAGATAAAGAGAAAAATTCAATTTTCTGCGTTATCTAATTCACATAAAGGGAATGCTAGATTTGGCAGAAAATAATAGGACATTTAATGTAAATTTAAGCCAGATAACGCCTGAATCTAGTTTACTGTATGAAAGATTGCAAACATTGTTGTATGGCGCTTGAAAGATTGCAAACAATTTCGTTGTTAACGCCTCCTTTGGCTTGAAATTAAATGAGGGAAATTTTACACGCCTGTTAAAATTCTTTTTTTTTTTTCTGTGCAATTATCATGCTATAAGCCTATCTTGATTACGAACTTCTGGTTGAAATTATTTGACAACCGTTATATCATGTTATCTCTGTAGTTGGAACAAGGCATTAACCTGAGCATTAACCTAAGGTCTTGTTCAGACTTTGGAGTTATAACATGTTATAACGGTTGTCAAATAATTTTAGCAAGAAAGTCGTCATCAAGATAGGCTTATAACATGTTATAACTGCTCAGTCTGGCCAGCGTTTAAGCTATTCACCCTAAATTTTGTTTTTAACATACTGCACTGTCATGGTACACAAGTCAGTTTTCTTAAATTCAGACCAAAAGGATGACAGTATGGGCGTGACGTACACACTAATAAATTATTCACGGGCTTGGTTAAACATTTAGCTGAATCGGTATTTTCATATTTAACTAAAAGCTCGGCAAAAAATCGAACGATGCCGAGTCTCAGCATCACTTGAAATTGAAATATCGGGTGAATTCGTTATTAAAACAATGCTTGGCATCAATAAGAGCCGAGCACAAACGTTAACCAAACTTCAACAGACCTCAGCCGCCTATCAAACCGAAATATCGGTTTAGCAGTGTCGTAAGCCGAGGCTCGGCTTTTTATCTGTCAACCGCCATACGCCATATTTGCAAGTGACGTAACTCGTATGTTATTTGTGGAACGGGGAAAAGCGTACATTTATTGAAACTACATCAATTACATTGATAAAACCTCTTCAACAATTCACCCGGTTCATGGCTGCTTCCCTCCATCCACGGTTGTGCCCCACGCTCACCAAGTCTTGGTTTACCTATTCCGCCCATCTAGCTCGCTGTGTTCCACGCCTCCTTGTACCAGTCGGATTTGACGCAAACACTATCTTTGCAGGGTATTGCCTATAGACATGAAATATTCAATATTTCGCTGAAAATCTAATTCAAAATTTTGAATATTTACACACAATTTAACCAATATCTCGGTTAACCTAATTTCTGTTTGTTTCGAGTGTTAACTGATATATCAGTTTGCGCATGCCGCGATTCCCAGGGTATATGGGTTTTCAGTTTGACCCAAACCGAGATCGGTTAACATAAAAAAGCCATGGTCGAAACCGAGGGGTCGGCTGTGCGGATCTCGGTTTCAGAAAGCCGAGACTTGGCTTATAATTCTAATTTTAAGTATAAAATAAATTAATTTAAAAAAAAATGTTTATGTTAAGCAGATATGGAACCAGGAAAGAAACATTTTCAGAAATAAACAACCCGTTGAAAACTTAGGCTAATTCAATATTAATTTACATATTAAGCACACAGAAAAAAATAATTAATTTTAACAAGCGCGTAAAATTTCCTCTCGTTTAATTTCAACCTTAAGGAGGCGTAAACAGCGAAGTTGTATGCAATCATCCATACAACATTCAAAAATGTTTGTGATCTGTCATACAAAAGGCTAGATGCAGGCGTTATCTGACCTAAATTTACATGAAATATCCCATTAATTTCTGCCAAATCTAGCATTCCATTTATGTGCATTAGAAAACGCATAAAATTCAATGTTTCTTTTTATCTGTGCAAATAACAACGGTAAGCCTCAACAAGTAAAGGTAGTAATATCGCTTTATTGGTTAATGGTTCTCGATACGGTCGGGTTAAAAGTTTATACGATTTCTCTGCACACATAGTATTTTCAAGCTATAGTTTAGTGAACAAGGAAAAGTATCTAAATACTTTCTAAACCTAAATACTAAATACTAAGTTGGAAGCTTTTGAATTGCTCGCAAGAGGAGCGTTAAAAGGCAGGTGTAATGCGGCGTTCCGCACAGGAAGTTTTAAATTGAAAACTATCTCAATTTCCCCTCTAAATTGCCACAAAACCGTGACATTTAACTACCCTGTACAGTGCACATACTTGCATGGTGTTCTAGTTAATTAACATCAATCTTCTAGAATCACACTTAGCAAACATTCGGAGCGATATCTCATTAAGACAAATAATAAAGGCCATCAGCTATTCCAATATTGGATTTAAAGATCTGGAAAAGTTTGCGGTGTACCTACATGCATGCAAATAGATCGCAACAGCTTAGTACAGACAATCATTGGCCACAGAAGGCCATGCCGGTCCCGTCCAGCCGGTCTCGAACGTCCAACCAGACAGAGTGATCACCAACAGTAACAATTACCCCACCAACAACAACCGCAAAGTGTGAGCAACCGGCGAGATGGATGGTGAGAGAGACCGAGCAAGCGAGCGTGCCAACCAACAACGAGCAAAAAGGAGGACCACACACATTGAAGAGAGCACCCAGGAACGACCACCCATCGTGCCCCTGATAGGACCACACAAGTCGACAAGACGCACATTTCCATCACACTCTTCGCACACTACTCACAATACATAATAATATCGGATTGGATTTTGGATGGGATATAGTACAACAGATAGGGGGAGAGGACTCGCATCACAATCAGAAAACGATCGTCGCGTGATGTCTGATGCACTGAGCCTCTGAGAGTCTGGTGAGCATAGAGTGCTTTTGTTTTGCCCTTCAGATGTAACGTGTTCCGTCCAGAACGTATTATATTTTGGGGTGGGCCATACGAAATGCTTGTGCAGTAAGTGGTGCTGAGTGAGAGGGATTGACTGATTCGTGGACTATCTATCAGGCCGAACTAATTGCGATGAATTTTACACACCTATTTATGTCTCTTTTAGTTCACGGAAAAACTTCCAAGAAATTGAGATGTACGAAGGGTGAGCTTTATCCCTCACGCCATGCTCTATTTGAAGATAATGGTTGAAGATAGAAAATTAAGAAAATTGATTTGAAATGTTTAGATCAGTGTACTGTGAAAGATTTAAGATTAGGAAATTCTAGCCGTGTCAAGCTTATAGGTTATCGCAAATTGACTTATTGGCGAGTCTCAAACTTGGTGAATTTCGAACCATTTCTAAACTATAGCATTTCCACAGTTATATTAAAATATATGTCCTGCATTCCAGTATTTATCCGTATCATCCGTATCCATTGGTTTGAGCATAAGCATGAGCATTATTGACCACCCGAGGGTGCTACTCCAATATTGGCAGATCAACTGTTATTACACAGAGAACCAACAGATGATTCTTGGTACTAACATACATCCTCATTGTGTGAAAACTGTTGATCCAAGACCAAGGCAATACAGGCACACTAGCTCCGACCTTTCCGGATTGCAGGCTAAATAAGGAAAAGGTAGGAATATGTTGACATGATACTCGCTTTATTGGAAACCGAGAACACCCCAAGTAACATTCACACTTAGCAAATAATACCGAACTCGGTTAAATTTCAACCGACTTTTTATCTACTGATCGCTCGGTAGTCTGTTCGGCTCAAAATGGATCAACCGAGTTCGTGTTAAAATTTTACTTTCTCACAATTTGCCAAATTTACTGTAAAACTCGGTTGACAAAAATAAATCCAATCAACAATAACCGAACTCAAATATTACCGAACGCTGTCAAACAAACTAACTTTTCTGTTGCAATAACGGAATTCGGTTCTTCTTGGCTGTGCTGGAATTTTGGTTGAAACAGCTTCAAATCTAGCTTCAAATTTCATAGTGATAAAACCAGTTTCGTCAGTTACATTGTTTATTGATGCAAAAAATCCTCATTCATTTTCCTATTTTCAAATTGCAAGCAAGAAACATAACCTGCAACGTGTTCATGGCAGTACAAACAGATTATAGCGCAGGATACCTGTGAATATAATTCCAAAATTAATATCAAATACCTACAGAAAATTTCGACTTAACGTGCATCCTCCTGTTGTAGTCTCTTGGTTATTTTTTCTTCAATTTTCACCTGATAAAAAACACAATACGGAGAATTTTCGCACCGCACACGCGAGATAAAATGTTTCACGTTTGTTCAGACCATATCGTGTCAGCTAAAATAATCGAGTTTTTCGGTACACTGAAAAAAAAATTGCAATAAAAACTACCATTTTACCCGACTATTTTTTTTTTTCCTTTATTATCGAGATTTTCAGCCCTGAGCTGGTTCATCTCCCGTCGTAGTCACTCAAATAGCTTTTGGATATCTTCGTAACTTTTCCGGGGGTGAGATTCGAGCTCGTGTCTTTGGCGTGAGGGGTATTGATGTTTACAAGTTAAAAGATGTTGAAGAAATATCGTTTTATTGCGCTGTTTCGATCATATACGCGCTAAAAATAAAGTTATGTATACAAGAAAAATACATGAGGCCATGTCTTAAAGATGATTTTGAACTTTACATAACAAGTTGTGTTACTTGGGTACCAAACGTTCTGCAGCCCAAGAAGACTGAGAAGAAAATTTCAATCGCGGCCCATGTTACCTCCGTAAACAAATAAGACCTGTCATTTTCAGGACTATCAAATCAATTTGCCAACTAAAGAGAATGTTTGATTGAAATTTCTCTTGAGCTCAACGAAATTTTCATTACCACACCGGCTCAACAATGCGTTGCTTAAAAAGCTTAAATTTCCTACGTTACAAGCAGAGAAAATTGACCTCTTTGACTTAAAAAAAACATTATTGAAATGAATCCTAGAGGGTTTCAGATGTTTAGTGGAATACCTGTAACTAGAAATTAGAAGAAACATTAGTATTTTCCATTTAATTCCACCTACCTTTGCTTATCTTGACAGACACGTGTATTTCGTCTACAATGTGCAGACTTCTTCAGTGTCTCGTACTAGTCGTCGAGTTATTACGAGGCACTGAAGAAGTCTGCACATTGTAGACGAAATACGCGTATCTGTCAAGATAAGCAAAGGTAGTTGGAAGTAAATAGAAAATACTAATTTTTCTACTAATTTCTAATTATTAAAATGTTTTGTAACTTCAAATATTTTTATTATTGAAATCATCACTATTTTTTTGTAGCTTCCACAATTCTCGTTTTTATTTACAATACCAAATTCTAAGAAGACAACAATGCAGTTCCAACGAGCTATTTTTTTGTGTTCAAAAATAATTTCAATTAATTTTGTAAAAAAAATATGTAGATTTAAAAAAAACAACTCCGTAACAAATACAATCTAACAGTCAGTGTATGTGTATGTTTTCAATATTTACACATGCATCAATTTCGTAGCCTCAATGTATACGCTTTATTAGGGCCTGTTACTCATTTTTGAAAATCTCGCATGCATCGCTGCGTGAATCAAATACGCCCCAAAATATGCAATAGTTGCGCACTTAAATGCGTCAATGCCTTGAAAAATGTTCAAAAATGCTACAATGTATTTCTTAATACGTGAGGTTGACTCGAAAATGGATGAGTGATTCGCCACTCGCATCATACAACAAACCACTTTTAATTAGAATTTGATTTGAATTTTTTGAAAGCATTTTAAAATGTTCGTCCTATACTTTGACATGGGAGCTGTCCTATTTATCACTACTCGGTGTCTTCTTCTTTTTTCATCCTGGATTCTTCCATAGGTAGCCCCGATACGTAGGTTTGGCTTGGCGTGACTCTGTATGGCCGAACCCAGGTTGAAAAACGAAAGGGTGAGTTATGTCAGTGATCAGGGGCGTAGCAACGATAACGATTACATACTCGTGTGTTTTTCAGAAATCGCAAACGTAATTTGTGATCAACCCTCGGTCCCTTTCATTTCATGTATCGTAATTTTTTAACAGATCTTGAATTGTCAAGATTGCTAAGAGAAACGTCAATCTGATGTCAGTTTCCAACGTATATAAAGTACAAGGTATTATATTTGCTGCAATGTTTATGTAGTGGTACCAAGGATGGTTCCAATCGTATCATATATCATTCGTTGCACGCTCTTATTTAATTCAATAGACAAACACAGAGAGGTTCTGCTTCACCTCTCTAACTGAAAATTGATGTGCCAAAGGGAACATTGAATGAAAATAGCATGAATTTCGTCGCCTGTCAATTGTATGCGTGTTCATCACTGCTTGCTTGTACAATTTATTGATTCGTTTGTTGGCTTCTATTGGTGATTCATTTTCGTTTCCTGATTCGATTGTGCGCTAGTGCTCGTAGCATCCTATCGGATCACTTGGTGATTGTGTGGTACCGAGTTCAAACCAAAAAATAATCGGAAGCCGAAGAGCACAGTGTAGCCAGTAAATACAGCGGGAAAAACAGATAATATGTTGCAACTTAACGCCAAATGTTGATATAATGTGTTCCTTTAGGCCAGTATTTTGGTAGATACTGATGCTGGCACAGGTTACTTAGTAAGTAATGTTACGGATGCAGTGGATTCCCAGTCCAGTACAGAAGATTTTTCAGGCGTCACAAAACAAAAATGCATTCTTGTTGAAATAGAAAATTCTTGTTGAAATAGAAAGTAAGCTAATGTTTATTCACCGAATGATAATCGACGATGTGGATTTTTGATAACGATTTTTGTTGCATGTTATGTGATATAAAATTCATAAGGTGTTCATAACACATTGTGTCAATAGTCCTGAACAAAATTGTAACGACTTATCGGATACGTGTGGCAGGAAAAATTAAAAAAAAATCTAATTGAGTCATCCTGATTTTTCCCAGCCTTAACAAAACTTCCAACACTGTCATTTGAACTAATGGACAATGAAAGATTCTGTTCAAATGAATGTTATCATCTCTCGTCTCCGAACATTATCATCTGGCGATCCAACTGGGTCGTATTTCCATAGCCACTCAATCAACGAAGAGTGAATCACAAGTAGGCAGAGCTGTTGTCCATTCGACGTGCGTGGTGGAATGGAGTAAGCTACAAAACGTCTAATCTTGTTCACTTACTGAGTTCTTGCCTACGATGCCTTTACCAATACATTTATCGATGTGGTTGTTTCAAACACGGATAACAATAAATAATTTTGGCTGATTTTTTCGGCAGTCACCAACACTGAGTGGTACGAAAAAGCAAAAAATAATTATGAAATGTCTTCAGAAATGCATGAAATTTAAGCAGTTTCGATTCAAAAGTCAGCCAAACACAAGTTTTTTGCTTGAATTCATGTATTAAATAACTCTTGTACGTTACATAAGTATACAAATTGATTGAAGGAATATGTTATTTTACTGAATACTTTTGAGTCAATTAGCGCTGATATTTTAGGTGTTCGAAAACGCGACGATGATTGTTTCCCAATTTCGAGTATCACACTTATTCAGGTATTTTTTCTGATTGATATTACGAAAAACCTTAATTTTTCAAATAATTTCACTTTAAGCCTGGCAAGAATCACTGTTTCAGGAAGATCCACAACGATTTAAACTCGAAAATTAGATAAAATGTATACAACTAGAAGAAGCTTTGCGATTCCTCATAACAAACATGGATCGAGCATAGTTCGAAAAAAAGCTTATAAATTTCCATAATTCTCCAAATGTTTTTTCCGGCTTATAGCCCATAGGCTAGCCCCAGCTTATAGGCTCATAGCTGGCAAGTAAAGCCCACAACAAATTTTTGACCGCAAGTAATTTTGACATCTATCTATCCAGTATGGGTGAAATGTTAAACTTCCTTGTGAAATAATCGAACGGAATATTATTTAGTGAGGTTCGTGTAGATCGGAAAACTTCAATTGACGTTTTCCAGAAAAAACTGTCAACCCTGATTTTTTTTGTTCATTCTTCCATGAACTCTACGAGTGGACAAAGCTTCGTATTAATCTAGACCCTTTAGACCAAACCTGTACGATAGTAAAAAAATCCCATCATCCTTAAATTTATTTTGTTTTGAGTTGAACTTACTCATATATATTGAAACAAAAATTTATTTATTATAATTTTTTTTATTTCGGTTCCGCAAAAGATGCTATGAAAATTATTGAAGTCCTTTTGAAAATACACCGTTGAATTTTATTTAACAGCAAAAATCGTAACAGATATTAGCAGTCAATGGGCCGGCCTTCATCGGTTCCGTGATAAAAATAATGTGTGGGTGAAAAGAATATAATTACTCTATTTGGCAACTATTTGAATGCAGAAATAATTTTTGTTCATCGGATAAAATGATCAATAGCATAGGTCCCATCCATAAATGTAGTTCCGCTGATGATGCGTCGATGTCAACAAACTGGCTTTTGCTCGTTGATCCTCAGTAATGCCGGAGTATGCTCTGTAATATGTTAGTATATTATGTATATTATGTTTTAATAGTAAAGAACTCGTGGCTCGATTATTGCATTTGTAAAATCAAGTGGCAACCCAAGTTATCATGAAGCTATGATAGCAGTACATAGGGCATATGCATTACATCTAGTGCCTCATTGAAGTTGGGTTAAAGCTGAAAAGAGCCCCACTTAGATCGAACTAATGCTATATATTTTATTATGCTATATCCTTTATAATGTCTTATGCATTACTAGCATTATTGCATTGGTAATGCATCACTATAAATATTCTAATCTAACGCTTCATTACTTGACAACTGTTGAATTAATGAAATTCCGCATGTATGATGTTGATTGATTTTGGGTTGAACAAGCGCAATAACATAATGCTTGTGGTTACTTGGGAAGTCAAGGGTGATGAAATGCACGCTTACCACCACGCACGCTTTTAACACCAATAAATTCATCCGCATTGTATATAAGGCATTTTGCCAAGGAACCTTTTATAGTCTGTCTCAATTCATACGCCAAAAAGAGTATCGTTTTTTTTTTGGTTTATTTGTAATGTAATATACTATTAAAAATGAACAAGTCCCTGTCATGATAAAACACCTTAGTTTTTTTAGAGATACTTCCCCGCATCTACAGTGGCTGCTATCTGCTCCAGGTCGCCACTGGTTATTAATTTTCGAATACGATTTAGATTTTAAATTAACTTCCGATGCGCAAATTGAGAACAACGTTATCCGACCCATTTCAAATTATAAAAAAATAACATGTAACGATCTCGAAATTGAGTTTGGCGCAGATTTCTTGCGTTTGCAATAAAAATGTAAAATAATAAATCAAATTCATAGAGCGTGATTACTCAGCATTTGACGTTTTAGATATATTTATAAAATTTAGTAAAATTTACTCAACATTGAGTAAGCTCGAATGAGCGTGTATGTGAGAATACCATGACATCTGGCAATATACTTTACCTTGTTTTCAATGTACTTTGGTCTTTGTTTGTACAACGAGGGAACGGCATGGGCATAACTGTCAGCACGTTTACTGGGGAGTGCTCATTCGAAAGGGAACGTTTTAAATTTTTGAAAAGGACACTGAAATGAAAAAATATTTGTACCAACTGTTCCATCTTAGTATTCTTCTTTGGGCGTAGTGAGGCGGTGACGGAAGTGGCCCCCACCAGGGGCGCCAGGCCACAGGGGCGCTGGAATCCAAAATTTTGTAGTGGCAAACTTTTGCACAAATTTATTCAATTCACTTTCAAAAATAATAGTACAAAAATTAACAGTGTACTGATGTACATAACATGCTAACGGCGAAAGGAACGCTCATTTCCTCCTTTCTTTTTCGTGACTTTGGGAGAGTGACCAGTAAACAAATTCGAGGTTTACAAACATGTAGTTGATGTAGTTGACCATGCAATGAAGTATGCGAAAGAAAAATGCATTGAACTTGGCACCGATAAGGATTTCTAAGAAACATGACACCACAGATAATCGAACCTTTCCAGTGAAAACAGAATTGCGTGGGAAGTAAGCTCAGCATTTGACAAAATACTGCAACAGATGGAGTAGCGTGGAAAATCAATGGCGGACTATTCCACAATTGAATGACGTCGCAGCAGACTTTGGAGTTAAGTATACTACTGATATTGATACAATAGAGCTTGTATTCCGGGTGCAGTTGAAAACCGGAATATAGCAGTCGTGCCAATCGATTTTACTCCAGTTCCATAAGTCCAAACAATGGCGCATCTAGTGCGCTGTATGGCGCATCTGATGCGCTATACAGCGCACTAGATGCGCCATTGTTTGGACTTATGGAACTGGAGTAAAATCGATTGGTGCGACTGCTATATTCCGGTTTTCAACTGCACCAGGAATATCTTAAGTAGAAGTTATTAAACGGAAAATTTGTAAGATGTTGCCTGACCTGAGCTCTTCTACTCCGACATTTCAAACTGCATCCTTGGATATTCTCTTCAAGATATTTATCCTAACATCGAAACGGCTCTACGCATTTTTTGACGCTTCCAGTTACAGTGGCATCGTGTGAACTTAGCTACAGCAAGCTGAATATAATAAAAAACTATCTTCATTCTAGAACGCAAAACAGACTCTCTGGCTTAGCAATTCTTTCGATAGAGAACGAATAGCTACCAGATCTTGATTTAGATTTTTTTGTTGCTCAGTTTCCTTCAACTAATTAGTTAGTTCAAGGAAAGTAAGACGAAGTTTTGAAATAATTTAAACTTTCAGTAAAAATAAATGGGAATACAAGTTATTTCAACGGATAAACAGGAATTTTATTGCTGTACTGATCTATTAAACTCGATATAACAAAAACTTGTATATGTAACAATAAAAATGAGTCCATGTAGATAAAATATTGTTAATTCATTATTTGCAATATTTACAATAATATAAATAATTGCGTCAACATAAGTCCCAAATAACCTTAGAGTTTATAAAAAGACTAATTGAAACAAAACATACAAAAAGCAATATTAGTTGGATCGTCATTTTCTTGGTTTGCCACATTTTCGGTATTATGGAAAAAAAGTTCAAAACTGCAAAATAGAGGCATTACGTTTATTTAATTTTTATTTTGCTGAACATGTCTTTATTTATTTTGCTAAATATATCTTTACCCGACTATGCCTATGTTCAAAACTACTATGGAATTTCAGTCAGATTCACTACGTTTATGATAACAGACTTCAACATTTGTGGTGTATTTGACAGACCTCATGTTGATATCAATCCACAGTGGTCGGAGATGGTAAAATCACGAGCTTAATTGTATAGTGCCTTAAATATTAACTTTATCCAAAAAGTGTCTGCAGACAAATTGTTCACATATTTATTGCGCATAGTTTGGTAACTTCAAAAAAATTTCATTGCCTACTATGAAAAAAAAACTATCTTATTTTCCTTAATAGATAGAAAGATATTTTCTTCGACAAAGTTGTAGGTCTACTCAAAATATGAAACTTTGTGTAAAAGGAAAACATTCTATACATTAATTGTTATGTTATATATTCTCCGTTCGAGGAGTAACGATTATGATGTAGAAGGAGATGTTCGCTCATCACCATGAGGCACCAAGAGTGAACAACAATGTTTTTGGCTAGAATTGAAAGATATGATGAGAAAGTTTTGATAGTTCCGCTAGTGTGCGGCAGGCATGGAAACATAGCAGATGTTTTAGGAAAATTGAGCGAAAAGGGCATGTGTACAGTGGTACTCGAACCAACGACATTTTTTGCCTAACATCCCACTGCGGGGTAGGTTAAAGCACGGCCTAAGTCCGCCACTTCAACAGGCAAAAATGTCCGGTTGGAAGACGCTCATGTACCACTGTGGCTTGTATAGTTATTCTAGCGATCTATTGTGTGCACTCTGTTTACTGATGCGCATATGGGAGAGGAACTCTCTCCTTTTTTGGGTTTGTTTTAATTCGCACCGACTGACGATCACTAAAGTGATCGTCTAGAGTACCACTGTACACATGCTCTTTTCGCTCAATTTTCCTAAAACATCTGCTATGTTTCCAAGCCTGCCGCACACTAGCGGAACTATCAAAACTTTCTCTTCATATCTTTCAATTCTAGCCAAAAACATTGTTGTTCACTCTTGGTGCCTCATGGTGATGAGCGAACATCTCCTTCTACATCATAATCGTTACTCCTCGCACGGAGAATATATAACATAACAATTAATGTATGTGAAACCATAAATGGTGGTAACCATTAATTATACTGTTGGGGACCAGTATCGCATCGCTTCACGGTGTTTCTCTCCGATGTCTCTACGTTGGAGACGACGAGAAAAACTTTAGTGATCGTCAGTCGGTGCGAATCAAAACAAACCCAAAAAAGGAGAGAGTTCCTCTCCCATGTGCGCATCAGTAAACAGAGTGCACACAATAGATCGCTAGAATAACTATACAAGCCACAGTGGTACATGAGCGTCTTCCAACCGGACATTTTTTGCCTGTTGAAGTGGCGGACTTAGTCCGTGCTTTAACCTACCCCGCAATGGGATGTTAGGCAAAAAATGTCGTTGGTTGGAGTACCACTGTACACATGCCCTTTTCGCTCAATTTTCCTAAAACATCTGCTATGTTTCCAAGCCTGCCGCACACTAGCGGAACTATCAAAACTTTCTCATCATATCTTTCAATTCTAGCCAAAAACATTGTTGTTCACTCTTGGTGCCTCATGGTGATGAGCGAACATCTCCTTCTACAAACATTCTATGTCAAGTAGTCATGTAGTCAAGTTTTGGAGATATCAGTCGTTTTTGGTGACTTTTCTTGCGTAACTTCATAAATACATGTTTTATGCAAACTATTATTTGAACAAATGTAAACAACATCAAATTACATGTTTCGATGAAGACAACATGTAGATCAATACATTCCTTGCAAAGTTGGAGCACTTTTTAACTTCCTTTTATCGCAATTTTGACTTCATAAGGGAGAAGGTGGTGAACCGGGAACTAAGTACAGCTACTTACATTGAAGCTTAGACTTGGTTCTTTATAGTAATGAATGCGCCACTTTGGTTAGCGCCAATTCATAAATGACTGAGTACGATCACGTTGAATAATTGCATGTTTTTGACTTTTTCTATACATAAACGAGCAAGTCACCAAAATTTTGCAAAGCAGCTTAACAGGTGTTTGTATGGGAAAAAATGAAACATGTGGATCAAGTAGTCCATGCTTACGTTGCACCTATGTTTACGTTCAGACAATGAAACTAGTAGCTACAAAAAGTAGGCGGCCTTTTTTTATTGTTATTTCAAAATATATTCAGTACGTGCGCGATTTATACGTAGTGTGTTTATCAAATCGTACAAAAACAGCAAAAACTTCAAACAAAATGGCTTCAACTAACGCAGGTAGGTTTATATTAGAAAATAGCATTCTTAATACCGGTCCTTCTTTATATTTTTATGATGGATTTTTATTGGATTTTTTATTGTTGGGGTTGTAAAACGGGAATTATTGTCGATTTTGCGGAATGTCAAGGGAGATTTATCGATCAAAACTCTTGAAATATACAACTTTATTATTCGTTCACATAAAATATAACCCGATATTATGCCCGCCCGAAGTTGCATGGGAAGTTGAAGAATGCGCAAACGGTTCCATGAAATGTGGTTAAATAGGACGGCGAGCAAAGTGTTGGTGGCCCATGCACGGTTGAATCGCCACTCCAAATTTCGGTGCAGCTGCCATCCAGCTCAGGTTCAAGCTCGCAGCGTGGACGTAAACCACTTTCTTTTAAGGATAGTTCTGAGATTGTTAAGCGAAGGAAAACGATGGACCTTCGTACAAATTACGACACAGAAAAATTGCTTTATGCTGCTCAAATGAAACTCAACAATGCTAAGCAAAAAAGTGTTACACATCCATTGTTACAGAAAGCGGTCCTTATGATGTGCCTCATCTTATCAACAAGATAAAGTCCATATCTATTGTTCCATGCAGCGCGCTTGATGCGGTTGCTTTAACAGTAGACTTTAGCCTGAATAAATATGATTATAATCAGTTGCGAACACAAGTCAAGACCCAAAACTGCGACCTTTACCCCAGCTATGACAGAGTTCTTCTTTTTACGAAATAAAAGTGACAGCTCCCATTGGTTTGCTTGGAAACCTTACAAATTCTAATTTTATGTTTCGTACTTTTCAGGTGGATACTGCTGCAGAAATTTCTTTTCGATTCTTTACTTTTCCGTTTCAGTAAACGGAATTTAACATCGGTTTGGGATAGAAAAAGAAATTTCTTTCGAACACGATACCGGTCTTTACCATGAAAATTGTTGAACTGTCAAATCCACCCACACAAAGCAAGTTATTGTCCTCGTCGTTGTCGTAGTTTGGAGTTGTTTCTTCGATCATATTATTTCAGTACAAACAAATCAAGGAAAGTTTTAAATAAATTTCTCACAATTTTCCACCCAACTGGATGACGGTGGTCTCTGTGTCAAGGATGCGTAGGTTACCACATAAATGTTAAATTTTTAGTTGAATTAATTATCACACTTTTTTATTTGAAGCGTCAAGGGATGACGAAACTTTTCGCAACTTTTCAATTTTGACAATGTTTTTTTTTTAAATTTTAATTACCATTATTCTTTGTGTGTGGGCGAATAGCTAGGTGAATAGCATTCGTCATCGATAAAGCCTGGGACAGACATACAATCTACAGCGTTGTACAAAGTGTAAAATATTGCTTTAAAAGAGCTACTATACTAAAGGAGTACAACCAGAGGTGGTAAATGTACATTTTTTTGCAAACCATTCATGCGCTGCAAATTTTGAAGTCCGCACACCACCTATAGTTTGTGTGTACAGTTCAAACGAACGCGGGGATAGAAAATAGAAAAAAAAAATGTTTTCCTATTTCTGCCGACAGTTTCAAACAGTTTAGAAATGGTTTGTGACGGTTTTTGATAGCTTGATTAAAAACGCACTTATTTGGTTATTTTCGATTATAAGTTGTTAGTATTCATTCTTATGATTTTATTCCATATAATTAACATCATATGTATGCAGTAATAAGCCAACAATCGACGAAATTCTGAGTGACATAAATTAATATCTCGAAATTTTCGGCTGGAGGCAGCAAAAATGTTTCGGAGAAAACGGTACAGAAATGTCATATGAGATTTTTCCGTCGATGGTTCCCTTTTGTGTGTGTCCAATTTGGTCGTAATGAAAAATGTCAAATATCAAAATGTAAATATCAAAATACAGTACATTTACCACCACTGAGTACAACCATGGACCCAAAAGTCCCAAAAGCCCAAAATAAGTCCGTGGTACAACGCTGTACGTTGTGTATCTGTTCCAGGCATAATTGTTTAGCTCATTGCTTGCTGGCTGCAATATTTAAAAGAATGTAAATACTAAATTAAGCAACTTATTGAATGCGAATTTACCTTTGTACATCGGATCAAATAGCCAATGGTCTCATCCATGGATGGAGTTCCACTGACGTTGCGGTGATGTCCACGAACTGGCATTTGCTCTTTAGTCCTCAGTAATGCCCGAATTTATTTTATAATATGTAATACCTGGGACAGACATATATCGTACAGCGTTGTACCATAGACTAACTCCCCAAGTAACCATGAAGCTCTATATAGATACATCAATTATGCATTATATTACGATATAAGTTTTTGGTATAAAGCAATCTAATCTTAATTGCGTCCTTAGAGTAGAACTAAAGTCGAAAAGGGCCCCACTCCTGTCAAATTAAAGCTAGCGCACATGCTTTATTGAAGCCAGAAAATAAGTATATTTAGGGCATAGTTACTTTTTCAGCAGTTGAATTACTGCTTCTACTGAAATGTTTTATTGCATTTTAAAAAGCATATATAGAGCTTGGGGTATTTTGGAAAAAGAAAATATATTTAATTTTCTTCTAGATGAATTAATTTTTTCTGTTACGTTTTATTGTGGGGATATTATTTTATTTTAGTTTATGGCATCTGCACTTAACAATGATGGGATATATTTTTAATAAGCTCAAATGTGTTTCCTACATCGGGATTCGAACCAAGGCTTCTCACGACTGATCGATGAATGCCGGTTGTGTTAACGCTCTTAGCCATAAGAGCTATGGAATTATATAAGACAACTGCATAATATTAAGGACGCACACCCCAAACATACCCTCTTTGTCGTTCTATAAGAACTTATTTCATGCAGCTATTTTTAGATTTTTCTTGCTAAACACGCCATTGAGACTGCGATAGCCTAACCTTTAATCAGTGCAAACCTCAACCCGATACGAGCTACAAATGAAATCATACCCACCGCCGTGCATCACACAACAAGCCGACACAATTTTGATGCCCGGTGCAGGATGAAACTAAGTATGAGTATGAGAATAAAGATTGAAAAAACAGCTCCGTCCTCCGAATATAAACAACCAGAAAAACCCGTGACTCCCCATAATGCATCCATACTTTTTGCTGAAATTTTCAGAATCAAACTTTCTGGTTAAGAAGAATGAAGGTGACGATTCTGAATCTGACAGGCAGCTCAGCTCGAGCATATATGCTTATATGTTTTTCATTTCCAAAGTGAAATTGGAAAACGTCATCCAGATGATATTGCACCAATGCTACTTTTTAGCTAGCAATGAAGCGTTTATTGAGACAATGCATTAATGGATCACTTAATGCGTATTTAACGTTAAGCTGTTTGTAGAAATATAGTAATGCATCATAACATGCTTAATGTATAGGTAATGCTACATAGCATGGGAGTTGTTGAAAAAATGTGATATGGTATTACTGTTGCTGATAGTCAGTTGAATTAGTGTTATGATATAATGCTTGTGGTTACTTGGGTCTAAGACCAGTACTGCCGTTCTACGCATAATTGTCCCATCTTCTATGGGGTTCCCTATATAAATGGGACAGTTATGCTTATAACGGCAGAGTAGGTCCCATACAAAAACGATTTTTTTCTTGGCTCAGTCAGTACTAGCACATCTGTCCCAAGCTCGGTCCCAAGCTTAATAATGCGCCTCTAATAATGAATTCACACGAACACACTCTCAAATATTCTGTCAAAATAACACAGCAAATCAAAACAAAGGCGCAAATATGTACAGCAAGGTGCTAGCTTCAAGGTGTACTTCGGACCTAGGGGTTCTACAACAGTGAACCAATTTCAAATCGCTAGTTGCATATTGATTGTTGGTTGTACTTCATTAGTCTAGTACGTGTTTTTAGTACTGGATTAAAGTATTTGACAGTTCGTACAATGATCAGCGTTGCACACACTCAGATTATTTTACAGAAATCTGTAAAGTTTTACCGAATTCTCAACAACTGAACGTTCGGTAATTTGATTTTACAGATTTCGGTAAAATTTTACCGAAATCCGGTAACTTTTTTACAGATATCTGTGAAATTTTACCGAAATCCGTAAAATCGGATTACCGAACGTTCAGCTGTTGAAAATTTGGTAAGTGTGTATGTATGTAAGTGTGTATGTCTGTCATAAATATAACTTAATATGTATTTTATGTTTTGATAGTGCAGAACTCGGTGGGTCGATAATATATTTATAAAATCAAGCGACAAGGTAACGGTGATAAAATGCTTGCTTACCATCCCCAAATTTATCCCGTTGTATAAAAGGCATTTCCCCAACTCTTCCTTATAGCTTGGTCTCGATAAACATGCCTTATCTGTAATGTAAAAGACTATTAAAAAGATTTCCTGTCAAAGATAAAACAGCTTCCCTTTTAATCCACGATACCTTTTCGCATCTACAGATGCTTCTATCTGCTCAATGTCGCCGCTGGTTATGAATTTTCAAATACGAATTGGGTTTTTCATTTACTTCTGATGCACAAATTCATAGAGATGCCACAGCCATTCAAGCTTGAATCTCGACTTGTGTAAATTTCCGCAACCGTCAATTTGAAAGGAATCGCCAAATGTCAATAAGCATTTAGCAAAATGCAAATCTGTCAGTTTTGTAGACGCTATGTGGCATATAATTGCACGTCAAAACATCGTGTCAATATCGGGTGGCATGTGGCGAATGACGGAGTGATATTTTGACATGCTAGCAGATGCCGCAACTCCACCACATAAGTGGGCACCTCACCTAAGTGAACTACGCTTGCTAGCGATTTGAAAATTTACACAAAGTTATCGATTAATTTTGCTGTTGCTTAAACGTCTGTCTGTGGAGATGCTATTGATCATCCGACGCCATTCGAAGAAAAAAAAATTTAGCAATAACTCAAATTCATAAAACACGATTACTCAGCGCTTGACGTTTTAGATATATTTAAAAAAGATCTAAAACAAAATTGAGTAATTTCGGATGCGCGTGTTGGACTAAACCACGTTTTTGCTTTTGACAGCTTAATTACTCTATTTTAATTAGTATAGCGATTTTACAATCAGAGTTCCACTTACTCAGCTTTCTTATTTCAAGTTACTTAGTTTTTGACATTTAGCATGGAAATACAAAACCGAGTGTAAGTTACTCTATTTAGAGTAGATCTGAACGAGCGTGTTTAGCGATGTTCGATTTTGTAGGATTTGAGTAATTTTGAAAAACCGTGTACCCCAGGGAAAAATAAACTAAACAGCTGGGAATGCGTATCGCGGCATCCACTGATAAGGCGGAGCTGTGCCATCTGTTAGAATGTCGAAACATCTTATCCAAGTTTGCTTCACGCTGCAAGGCTTAAACTTGATGTTTTATCGTGTTGCGTGATGCCATGGCACATCTTCACCGCACAGTAGTAGGCGGCCTTTATCGAGGCGCTCGATGTCGTGTGATCTGCTTACATGTCAGAATATTTTATCGCCATTCAATTCACGCCATGGCTCGATGTTTTGACATGCTATTGGTGGTACTTCAGTGGGCGCCTGGCCTGAGTTTTTTTACCACTCCGCAGCCTAGTGTATGCACTTGGTGAACGCTGGACACCATCAGTAAACAAGAAAACAATTTGCACATTAAGAAGGCACTATGAGTTATAATATTACAGATCTGCCATTTGAGGTTTGTATTCCATAGTATAGATAAACGTTATCCTATTATGTTTTAAAATGATTATACTATTCGTCAACAATATAACGAAATGCGTATGAACTTTATGCCTTGTTCAAACTTCAGAAATAACATGCTAGAAGTTCCGTTTGAACTTATTTGTTCAGACCGAGCAGTTGTAAACTGTTAGACTATCTTCAAACTTGATAAAAAGATTTAGTTCGAACCGTATTTGACAATGTTTTTGTGTGGAAAATGCGGTTTGAACGGTAAGCTAGAATGAGGGTGCATAATTCTGTAGTTTAAACAAGACATGCAAGCCGATGTTTCAGCAATGGATATAGATTTTTGTATGTTTTGTTCACAAAGTTGGTGTACATTATCGTTTGCTGTTAAACAACCGATGTTACAACTGTTTGGTTGTAATATTCTACACACTTTGTTTTTCTCTATCATTTATTGTAAATTATAGTCGATGCGTGTAAATTAATTTTTGGATTTTATTTCCTTAGATGCTTGAACAAATATTTCGTCACCTACAGCATCGTGAACGACTTCTTGTATCTTGTACATGCAAAACGTGGCGGAAACTGGTATTCAGCCCCAAATTTTGCAAAAGTTTGTATTTGCATTTCAGGTGCATAGCTGATATAGCATTGAAACTGAGTGGCGAAACAGTTTCCCATCTTTGCCGCAACATTGTGATTTCTTGTGTGTTAAATATTCCGGATGATCAGCAATTAACGTTGATCACTTATTTTCAAACTGCTCCCATAGAATCGCTAAAAATCGTAACTGGAAAAGAAACCGCTCAATGGATTTTGGAACATCTTGCACATATGAAAAGGTTGGAAACATTACACCTGCAGCTGCATAATTGTGATGGAGAAATGTTACGAATCAGACATCCAGTTTTGAAAAACTTGATTTTCGCAAGAATGTGGGCAATGGAAATCGATTGTCCTAAATTGAGTGCCTTAGAATGCAATACGTCGGATAGACAATGTGTAGATGTAATCAAAAAAATGAATGGACATCTGATAAGTTTAAAGCTACTCAGTAGCATCGAACAGATTTACACACATCTTTCAGATGTCGAATGGGGAAACTTAAAAGAGCTTCATATGTTAATCGTGGCACGAGGAAACGACCTCCAAAATCTGCTGGAACAAATGCCATGTTTGAAAAAATTAGTTCTCCATGACCACTACACTATGCCTTCAATTGGAAAAGAATTAAAAGCTGCTAAATCTTTGTCAGAACTAGTTTTGGTCAAAGTGAAAATTAATGCAGAATTCATTAAATCTCTGGAGGAGTTAACAGGGCTTGAAAGTCTTACGTTAAACAATATCATTTTCAATTCTCTCGGGAAAGAACAACGTTTAAGTTCAAGGACCATCAAGCGGTTCACATTCGTTCGTAGTCAACCTAATCCTTTACCTCTATTTCCGAACTTAATCTTCTTGGATCTTCAATGCGGCGAATCGGAGCTCCGTGTGACTTTGAAGAACCTGTGCTTGTGCTATCCAAAGCTAGAACGACTGAGTTTTGGCGTATCCCCCGGACAGATTGGAGTGGTAATCCGTGTTTTTCCTGTCTAAGATTTCGTTATATTTTGGTTTTATTTTTTATTTTTTTCAGTTTCAAACCGGATCTAACTTTCCTGACCCCAAATCACTTGTTCATTTGAAAAAACTGGCTTTCCTGAAAATCTTTCAACTAAATCGACTAGCAGCGGAGATGTTGGATTGGAGCTTGCTAAATGAAAACAGAATTGAATACCTTCGCTTTGATGGTTGCAGTATCGATGGCAGAAAAGCTTCGCAGATTATTCAATTTTTCAAACACCTCCGACAGTTATTCCTAGATCATTGCTATCTTCGCCAACCTCGCATCGATATCTTTGAGCTTGAAGTGCGATGCGTGCATGGTTTAAGATCACAACTCCCCGCATGCGCCGTGTCATTATACGATTGTCACCTAGAGGAATTACGTGATCCTTGTGGGTGTAGAAAAGCAAATGTCGTCTAACATGGAAATATGAAATATATTATACGTTTATCACATTATATAAATTATATCGCTAAAAATGGAGAATTAAAACATTCCTGAGAGGTCTTCCTTTGGAGTTCATTTTTTAAGCGTAATTTGTAAAATTTTCTATCACTATTTTGGGCTGATTCAACTTACGTAAAACATTGAAGGGAAGGTGGTTCGAAAACGATTGACAATATGTTTAAATAGATAGGGGAAAAAAGTCAATAGACAACCACGCAGTCTCCACTCGACAAGCTGATACGGCGCTCGTCACATCAGCAACTTTTTCAAATTCGTTGGTGTTAACTGTACAGATTCATGCCACGACACAACACAGCTTGGAAACATAGTCCGCAGTTTACGCACGCAGCTTCCATCCATAACAGCATCAGCGCCACTGGTATCGTCGATGATGTGACAACAATCTACATTCAACCTTTTCAAAGAGGTAAATACTCTGCCCAATGAAGCGAACATTGAAAATTTCAACATGAAACAATTAGTTATCGTAAACTGCTCTACACTTGGCAGCTGTTGGGAAAGGTTCCAATGTTCAGCGGTAACTTCTGTAGCTCGCAATTCCAGTGACTTGAGAGTTTTCATTTGATGCAATTTTTGGAAGGCATCTTCATCGAGCTGAAAAACAACATCAAATTCTGAAATGACATTTACAAATGCAATGGGCTTTAAATTTCTAACCGTTGCTCTGAAATGTATCTTCGCATGCTCAACTGATGTGAAGTTGAAGAAAACTTTCTGAAGCAAATCGTTTCCATATTTGAATGAATGCGCCAACTCGAAATATTTCAATCCGCAAAAGTTGTGTTCCAGCAGAACATTGTTTACAACGCTAATCAGTTTTAACCGTTCCAGTCCAACCATGCGTATGTGCAAACCGGGAAGGTCATTCACAAATTCACACTGCTGAATCGTGAGGCTCTGAAAAGATAGAAACTTTACTTCAATTATTTCAATTTATTTTATCTCTAACACAATACCTTCAGCGGTTGAAGCAAAAGGACATTAATGAGCACATTTGCATCAATTTCCAAATTGTACAACTCCAGGTCCTGCAAGCTTGTCCTAAGTGAACACCAGGTGGGGAAGATTTTATAAAATGCTACATTACTATGCACAGCAAACAATTTAAGCAATGGCATGTGTCGAGTAAATTGTCGAGATCGTTCATCGTCTGTCGCTCGATCTGCTGTTTGGGCATAACTACTCTGTATCTCCTTGTCGTCATACATAGATAGTTCAAGTTTTTCCATACAGGGAAAATAACACATCATGATTTTATCGAGTGCCGCAATATCAATAAGATTAATTTTCAATATAGTCAATTGGCTGTTGTACTGCTCTACGAGATTTATCAGCATATCGCAACTTACTGTTAGATGCAATTCTTTCAAATTTGGAGCCTTTAACTGTAACGGACCAACTGAGTAGGGTAATCCTATTTTGAAAATCTCCAAACTATCACTTTCCAAGTGCCAAACTTTCTCGCTAGGCTGGCAAGTATTTCCGTCGTAAATAAAGGAAAGTTTCAACTCCTTCAATTTCGAAAACATGCACAATCTATCTTGTAAAATATTCTTCACGCTCTTATATTTACTGAAAAGCTGTAAACTTTCCAATTCGGTCGTTCCGAACAAGATACATGCAATATTCTGCTCGGCTATAGAGGCATCCTGTAGTCTTAGAGTGTCACTCTCACCTTCAGCTTCTGAATAACAATTGCTGGATTCGTTATACTGTTGCACTATCGAAAGATTCTTACAGTTTAACAAGAACCTCGTGCTGGCAGCTGAAATTTCCTGTTTAAAGTCACTCTGTAGCTCTACTCGAAGTTGTCGTTGAAATCGAAATCCGCGCAGAACATTATTCCAAATATGGCAAACCTGACTCAAGTGACGGATATCCTTGAAAGGAAGGTAAGAGAAAATGTTCTCCAATATCTGAAAAACATTCAACAAACTTAGCCAATGTTTACCATAGATCAGTTTATTTACCTCCACCGGCAAAGAATTAATTGAAAAAGCCATTTATAGATTTCATGAATTTCGATGGATTTCAGCAGTATTACTTCCCACAGCAATTTTGTTTTGTTTTGAGCATGCGGAAGTTACTTCACATTACTATTCACATTGTTTGCATCTGTTCCATCAAACAAAATTCATGGCGGGATGAAGCAACGATGAACAACAACAAAATCCAATCCGTTTTGATTCCAATGAAAATAAAACGTATAGAAGGAAAGTACACCGAAATGAAATCAACCATTTTATCCGACTTTGCCTATTTTCCAGGCTATTTTCAAAACTACCATGAAAATTCATTCAAATTTACTACGCTTAAGCTTTCAGTACACTGTTTGTACAATAGACAAATATTTGATGATTCGTGTTTGACCAAAGTTTGTTGTTTGTCCAACTATTTGACAAAGGTCAGTACACCTAATCAAATATTTGCCAAATATCGCTTTTATTGATATTGTTGGTTTATTTGGCAAACTACCAAAAAGGGTCAGTACATTTTCAGTACCAGTCTCAATTATGTATAAGTCAATGTTGTCTTCGATTGTATACACGGCCATGTTTTGTTACCCTGATTATTTCCGATTGATCTGTAATTGATGAAACAAATAATATTTATTTCATTTAATGATTGTAAAAAAAACCAGGTAAGTATACCTGTTAGTCAGTGTGCAGTGTTGCAGGACGGACTCGATTATGAGTAATTACATGAAAACAAGAATAACATAGCAAGATGAAGAATATGATTCACAACACAACATGGAGGCACAACAAGAGGCGCCACGGGGTCATCAAATCAAGTAGTTTGGATTCGCTCCTTTGCCCGCCTATGACCCCCTTCTTTGCACATGACCTCCCTTGAGGTCTCCTGACTATCTTTTCGTGCCCTGACCCAACATGAATCGCCCTGATCCCCTCTTTAGTATAAAGGGTACTCCAGCTAATCTAACTATTTTCTCCGGATAATCGACCCCCGGATAGTAGAATCTCTGGATAACCTAGTCAGACCTGTAATTTGAACGATTCTGAGATACTCAAATTTCCGTTTTTATAAGATAACAAAACAATGTTATTTTGATTCCAACGAAAACGTTTAAAAATTGACGTTTTATTTGTTACTTTTTTAGATCCTTCCTGGCTGATTTTAAAATTTTCGAAATTATTTTTTTTTAATTCGCAAATCATCGAACACATCAAGCACGAAGACAACCTAAGTAACCACAAGCATTATATTATTGCACTTATTCAACCCAAAATCAACATCGGTAATGCGGTATCGCATCAATTCAACAGTTGTCAAGTAATGAAGTGTTATATTAGCTTAAGAATGTAGTGATGCATTACCAATGCAATAATGCTACTTTAGCAATGTCTTATGGCATTACAAAAGATATATGCACGCAATTACAGCCTCGTGGTTCCTTGGGCACAAACCGCACAAACAAAAACAATACACCATCATTAAGAAATACTCAAAATTGTATTATTTGCATAGTTTTGTTACTCTAGCATAAGCGAGAGTTGCAAATAAGCTCAAATATTTGACACGATAACTGCTTTGCTCAGTACACTATTTGGCATATATACAAATGACTGCTGGTAAATATTTGATCAAGATTTATTTGTTACAGTACACGGCTAGACAAATATATTTGACAATATGTGGCAAATATTTGTCTATTATACAAATAGTTTACTGATAGCTGTATGGTACAGGGTACAGCCAACAATCAATATGCAACTAGCGATTTGAAATTGGTTCACTATTGTAGAACCCCTTGGTCCGAAGTACACCTTGAAGCCAGCACCTTGCTGTGCGGCGATGGTTGACTTCAATCGCAGGCATGGTAAAATCAAACGCAATTATTGTCCGGTGAAAATTGTTGGTGCTTGCACTTAATTTAATCCTCGAAATGGTAATTTCTACAGTAGTATCTACTATTTCGAGGGTAAAATTAACGCAAACACCAACAATTTTCAGTTGACTATAAATGCCATATATAAACTCTACTGAAATCGTGCCTGAAATGATTATCGTCGCAGCTGAAAACAGGAATAACCGAAATAACCTACACTCTACCCAAAAATCCACTTTTCTACTTGATCTAATTTTTTACAAAAAATTTAGCAACATTTCCGTGTGAAAAACAGAGAAAGGGATACAATTCAAACCAGTAACTGAGAAGAATGGAGTGTACTAGCGCTAAATGATTTTTGTATTTCAGCCTTATTCTGCGTGGCGTGTGATTCGAGAAGACTCGCTCTTACATACGCCTTATGTGAAATAACTCGCCATGCAAATCAAATGGAGAGTCACCTCATACGAAGCGGCAATTGTCACCTCGTATGTGAGAGCAAAACGTCCCGACTCACACGCCACGCAAAATAAGGCTGTTTGTATTTGCGTGTCTAATGCACCGTATAGCACATCTGATAAATGTTACACAGCGCATCAGATGCGGCAAGTTGTTAATATACGTTAAAGAGTAAAATTAGTTTGCGCGAGTAACTTTTCCGGTTTTTAACTGCAACAATGAATTCTTTGCGTGAGAAACCAAAAATATAATAACAATGCTTCTCAATATCATAGACTAACTCTAAGACCAGTAGGTCTTGAACAAATACAGTTTTTTTCTTGGCTCAGTCAGTACTAGGTCATATAGTAATCGTAAGGTCATATCGTAATGTCATAATCTCTTTGTCGACTTTCTCTTTGCGTTCATACGGCTATGTAAAAACATGTTCACAACATACAATACGGTAGTATAAAGTGTAATTAAGGATCCAATACGTCGAAAACATCAGCAAAACGTTTAATAGACAAGCTGTTAACCAAAGAGAAAGTTGACGAAGAGAATCTCTCAATGTTACTTAGAACTTAATGCATTGTTCAGCTTGATATCTTACATTTGAAATATAGTCTCGACTATATGTAGCTATAGCAAATAGTTTTTCGTTATGCGTGTAATAAGAGAAACATAAAGAGAAAAAAGTCCCTTTTAAAACAACAAACTTGTTTGTTGACATCCAAACTAATAAATTGGTGGTTTAAAAACCCAGGTTGTTGTTTTAAACAAACGATTTTGTTTTCAAACAAGCAGTCAGGTTGGTTGTTTTTTCCTCAAGATATTACCACAATACAACATAAATTATAGTTGATTTAAACTGATATATTTTTTGTTTCCACATTGAAAGGGGTTTATCATTACCAAAACACAGATAGCGTTGACTCAGGGAAACAAATTTAAATTTGATATTGATTCAACCAAAGCGGCCGTTAATTCAAACAGATATTTTGATTGCAGAAAAAGCAACAAAAAATTTAGTTTGAAACAAACTATTTTTTTGGTGTTCTTCATTTTCCGTCATCCGGTCCCGCTGCATGCTCTGACACTGTTACTCAAAAAATGATGAAAATTTAATATTTATTTAGTTTTTAAACTTTAAAACAGTAGCAAGGCTTGCAAAAAAATAAGTAGATTCCTGTTGTACTGAGAGAAGTTTTCTCATGTTTGTTAGCTTTTTATTCATGATTGTAAACGTTTAAACCGTTAACGTTTGTTTATTTTTTTCGAATTGCAGTTCAGTTTGAATCATACTAAAATGTGTTTGAAATAAACCACAACCACCATAGTTTTAATCACCGTAGGTAGTTGCACCAAACTTGAACGATGTTTGTACCCAATTCAATGTAAAATTCCAGTTAAATGTAACTAGAACATGTTTGCGTTTACCAATCTTTTTTCTCAGTGAAGGAAAACAATTCTACTCAGTATCTGAGTACAATGGAACGGGAGTGTATCTAGTAAGAAAATGGATCGAAAAGATCGAAAATGAATTCAGTATAAGTGACCCGCATAACTTTTGCAACGGGGTTCGAACTGCCAGTCATACGAGATTTTTTGTCTTGTTTATTTTGTTTCCATCATTCTTGATCATTCTTGAGTACACTGAAAGTGGATTCGGGAGTCGAGGGCGACCTGACACATTTCTTTCGATGTAAATACATTACTTTTACGGAACTAAATACTGGTAATTTTGTGAGTTTGCCGCAAGTTCAAACGCCGACAAAAGATAGGGAGGTTAGTATGCAAATTAATAAATAGTATTCTTGTTTTTGACAAGGCGCATCCGTTTTTCTTCGAAATGTGACTCATTGCGGTTGAAATAAGCCGACCGTAATATGCATTATTATGAAATTAACAATGCGTAAATTCTTGGTGAAGCGAAAATTACAATTTTTTTAAAAGCTTTTGGTACTTATTTTATGATTTTCAGTCATCCTATCGATAATTTTGTTGTTGAACGAAAAGCCTCATGGTTTTTTTTATGTCTGTTCCATTATTTCTCCAATTTGAACAGCGATTTCCCAAAATTTTCTTGATCTCTATCGTTGCAATATTCGATAAACTTGTAAAAATACAAACATATCCAATTTCTAATGAAAATAGACGAGGATACTTTTTGATTATAAGTTATTCTTCCGTCTGTAGAAAATCTGCCCAATGAAGACACATTTAGTAATTATAATTTGAATATACTGATTCTCATCACATATTTTGCAGTTTACTGATCGAGACTATGCAAAACATAAATGATCTTCCAGTGGAGGTTTGTATTATAACTGTAACGAAGATACATTGAACTGCGCTTGGAATTAAATGGTTTGAATTTCAGATTCTTACACGCATTTTCGATTTTCTGAGCGTTTCGGACCGGAAGCAGATTTCCAATGTGTGTACTCTGTGGTACGATATCCTTCACTGCGTACGATTCCAGCGACAGTACCGACTGGTGTTTGATAGCACATTCGAAGATGAGCTATCGGATTTAGAGAAACGAATCCTGCGAAGCTGTAGAAATCTGTCCATAACTCATTGGGATGAATCCGACGACGATGATTATGATGATCCTGATGAGGAAGGTGATGAACCTGAGAAGGAGACGGTAGTTCAATTTAAATACTTGTTCAAACCCAGTCCGGAGCATAACATCACAACTTTACTATTCGATGAAAAGCTAGAACTCGAAAGCCTTGAGCTGAACAGCACTTTTGTAAGTTGTCGAATCATTATCGAGGACCGGTTGTCACAGATGGATCAACTTCGTGAGCTTACAATTTCTTTTGATCAAGAACGAAATCCAAATGGTCTATCATCGGATCCTAGCATATGGGTAATCAAGCACAACAGTCTTCAAAAGCTTAGGATAGGATTGTCTAATGAAATTGATGCCTTTAGAATAGAAGCACCTAACTTAACGTGTTTAGATATACAGCCAAAGTGTCGCTGGAGTATGGAAATAATCGAAACATATTGCCGCCAACTTCAAACTCTTAAGCTACGGTTTCAAAATGTGGAGTACATGGAATCGTTTCTCTCGTTGCCTTTTCCAAGTTTGGAGCATTTGCACGTTCGAATGTTCGATGATAAGGAAACACAAATTGCCTATGCACAACGTCGAGCCCCAATAAGCGATGTGGAGAAGGACAAACAATTCGTTAGAAGTATACCGAGACTGAAAAAGCTTCTACTGGAAAGCAATCTGCTATTCTTCCGGTTAGGAGTCTTACTAGCCAAGAGCAATCATCAGCTGGAGCAATTGTCATTAGAAGAACAGCAAATAGACTACGCACAATTGAAAATAGTGGAATCGTTGCCAAAATTAAAGGTAAGGTTTATAATGTGAATGGAGTAGTTATTTACCTATCAAATTAAAAAAAATCTCCGAAATTATTCGACTATTGATCTAATGTGTGTTTTAAAACAATTTGATAAGCAAACTGCTATGTTATCACATCGAACTACCAAAGTCTCGAGTCAGTCTGTATACAATATGAAAATTGTCTGTCGTTTCAGAGTTTGACACTGTTCCGCTGTGAAGTTCTGATGCCTTCACCGAGGCTCCCTACTCTCAATATGCCGAATCTGGACAAGCTTTCACTGTACTACAACGAATCGAGTATCGTGTTCAATGAAGGCCTTGCGGGACTATTATCCCTCAAAGTGACGCTGTGGACGGAGAAAAACAACAAAGTGCTTCACAAAATTTGTAAGAATTTGCCCAATTTGGTAGAACTGGAGGTGTTTGCCAATACCAAGGTAAAAGTCCGATGTGTTTAGTTTATGTTCACTCTTTAAACTAATACCCAATTTTGTTATACTTAATAGCTGGTAAACACATGCCTTCGACATTTGCATCGCCTGACAAACCTTCGAACGTTCAAGTTGGATAATAACGAACCAAATTTCCTGCTCTGGCAGCACTGCCCGGTAGTCCCTTCCATCCAACGGGTAGTGTTCTACAACTGCACGCTTACCAGTGCTACCCTCCTGCCTATAGGCGAGAAATTTCCCAATATGCGTGAGCTTTTTATCGACCGGTGCGACTTCAAGCGATGTGCTTCTGAATGCAAAACGAACAGTGTGAGTGAAGAAGAAGAATCCGACAGCGACAAAAGTCAGAGCGGCAATAAGTACCTCAACGCTGAACGGGTGCGAAAATTTTTCCCCCATTGCCGAGTATCGTGCAATGAATCATACTTTTATGATTACCATAATCACTAAGTTAGTACACAATTTTTGAGTAGTATTAAGCCAAGCTTATTGTGAGAGAAGAATATTTTTTGTTGATAAAAATGGAATCTGTTATAAGTTATGTTCAATATCACTTTCATCAATTCAAGCTAATGGAGAGATTTAATTTAATCTGTCCATCAACTGTAACGACATATGGCAACTTCTGAGAGCACTGTAGCGGTACCAGTTGGAACCACACTATCATCATTTAACGTACCACCCTGTCATCATCGCAACTGTAGAGTACCAGCCTATGCAAAGAAAAAGGACAATAAAAAACTAGACATAACCGTATAAACACGTTCAGATAATAAATAGTGTTATATCAGAGAAATCCACAATTCTCGGAAACTTTTTCAAACAGACGTATGTCATTTTGTAAACAAAGAGGGGAAGTAAGAATCAAAAGTAAATTTCTCGAAATTCTCAGCACCCTCACATAAAGAAGCATCACAATCATGTAAAGCAATGTTATTCCTTGTGTTGGTGGCCCTAGTTTGCATGAAAGTGCTAAGGGTTTCGAGAAATTTACGTCTGAATCTTACTTCCCCTCTTTGTTTATAAAATGACATACGTCTGTTTGAAAAAGTTTCCGAGAATTGGTGACCCCGACGCGCGTTGTTGCGTAGTTCTTTCAGACATCACAGCAAACGGCCTACTTTCGAGTTAAATCCGAAATAAAAAAGTGGACTTTCGGCAAGCGTCATATAACCTTAAAAAATGACTGAACCGGGCGTCGCTGCAGAAATACCAACTGCGGCTGTTTCCATAAAGTTACCTGATTTTTCGAAAAACGATCCAAATATGTGGTTTGCTCAGGCTGAAGCGCAATTTAACCTGGCAAAGATCACCAAAGACGAGACTAAATTTTGGGTTTTATTAGATCTGTGCATTCTATCATAGTTAAATAATATTAACAGAAGTAAAATGCCTGGTTTTCATTCACTTTCGCTGTAGTTTTAAGATAATAACACATACACCGGTTTGCCTCCATACCATGCACATACACCGTGTTAGATACGTCAGTGTGACAACTTGCTTGTAACATACACCGGTTGGATACGTCGGTATTTCTGAACGTTTAGCACTTGCGTCATGTCAGATACACTGGGTATAATTTTTAAGCGCAGATACGTCGGCTTGCTGTGTGGTGTATCTGAACAATTTGCATAACATTTAAAAAGATCAGATAGGTCGCATATGAAGTTTGGCGCACACAACTGAACAATTTTGATAATATTATTTGGCATTGCTACTACATTGAGGGTGTTATTAATGATAGGATAGAATAAAAAACTCAATTTGTTTATATTTGCGACATACGTTCTATTGAAAAGAGATAACACCAACGGCAACGTGGTGAATGCATCTGAAATTATATGCCAGCCACCCACGCACGCCTTCGCGTTAGCTTCGTTCTTTGCTTCTGACCAGCAAATGGCCGTTTTCTACATTGCACTGGTTTTCTCCACACACTGCCAAAATCAAAATCGCCAGCTATGAGGCGTCTCTATATCGACTTCTAAACTGCTTATAATCATCAAGTCACTCGCGACAAAGCGGAAAAATACTTTAATCCAATCATATGCGTGGCACAATACTAACAGCACTAACAAACACAACTAAGCTGATATTAACTCTTCCTCCAGATGCAGGGGCGAACCACAAAAAAACAAAAGAACGGGGAAAAACTACCGACCATCACAAATTTAAGGAAGGAATCAATTATATTCACTACATCTTACACAAAACACGTAGAGATTTTATGATTTCACTGTTCTTTTAGGTTGAATTACGAATATATTTTTGATTTTGTTTTCCGCGAACAGGACGCAGCAAAAACAAAACACGTCAGTTTCCAAGCACGGCTTGCTGCGATAAAAAAAACGAATCAACTGTCGGTGATTACATTTAAACTGACTTTCGGGCTAATGTGATAAAACCGTATTATTGAAGAAGAAGAAAATTTACTAGCTCAATTTTCAAACCCTTCCCATTGGATTGTTCGGATTAATGCTATCATCATCGACGAAATGGATTATTCATTTTCGTTTATTATTTTTATGAGATTTTTTTTCTTTCGTGTTACATTTTGAATCACATGTAGTAAAAGTTTAACTGCTATAGCTGAAAATTGGTGAAGTTAATTTGTAAGCTAGAAGTAGTCTGTCTTATGTTTCTTTTCCCTTTTCGTCTATCATTACCCTAGGAATTATTCGGTTTTATCTGATATTTTTCCGGTTTTTTTTTTCATATTTTTTGTATAAAAAACTATTCAAACTTCAATTACAAAAACAGCTCAGCATTTGCTCGCATTAGTAATCAATTAATATTTGCATAATATTTCTAATAATATGCTGAACTTACGCAACTAAATGACTTTTTTTTGTAGTTAATGAATTAATAACTGCTTAAACGTGTGTATTCCTTTTTTCTCTATTTCCTAGTATTATTTCGGCAATATTTCAGTATTTGAAAGCTCGAACCCAGTTGCTAGTTCATCTACATAGCAAACTCGAAAAATGTTATCAAATTCCGAACGAGATACTGTCACGCCAGAAAGACTCTGCGCTGGTAACCGTTTAAACGAGAAGAAAACTGGCGATTTTCCTTCACCCTTAGACGGCTACTTCGAGTCTTCATTCGAAAGGGCATCTCTTGTTGCATGGTAAAAACATTATGTCCACCCAGCGTCATCCATTCGATCTTCGGAGAAGGCTGGCGATCCTCTTTCCATTGAGCGAATAGTGCTTATCAGCCAGGTTTGAAATAAACGTGAAAACAAAAACTTACACAACCTACTTTTTGTATAAATAATAAATAAAAAAAATAGAAACAAAAACAACACTTTTTCGCCACACTCGTTCACTCACTCGATCCTATCATTTGAACACATGTTAATGTATATTCGCTCAGTGCCTTTCAAGAGGGTCAGAAGAATGGCAATCGAAGAACTGGCGATTTCTTCGATGGCCACTCCTCCGGTCCTCCCATGAAGGAAAACACAATTTATAGTCCCCTGTTCTAAACCACGTTGTCAATCTCAATCGGGGTTAATTTGTCCACTGGATGCCGGTTTAATTTCAATTCCAAATTGAATGTGGTAGGTAAAAAACAATTTAACCTGGATTTACCATTTCTCGCAAATATTAACATTTTACATCTTGTTTCCTGTTGCTACTCTAAAATATTTACATGTTTCTCTCCTTTCTGTAGGGGACTCTAGTCTGCTCATTCTTACTCTCATCATTCACTGGTAGTTTGAATTGAAAATGTGAATTTCCGCCCTCACAAACTTCCGAAAAAGCTCTAATCATCGTTGATTAGTATTGCAATTTTTTAATTCTCCTCGGCGAAGAAAAGCAATTCCTAATTGTACGTAAAGAAAAACAAAAACCAAAAAAAAAATACTTTGAACTGATTAGTATGTGACGAAACGCTTTTCCTCTTTTTATTCTCTTTCTCTTCTTCAGCCTTAGACTTAATCCCTTTGCTGTTTCCTCTCTACTGGTGGGGTTATTGGTTAGATATTGTTTTTCGAGTTTCGTTTGTCGTTTTATGCTTTGTTACCTGGACCTATCTCGAGTGGGGGAGGTCTTAAAGCCTAAACGGAGCACGCTTCTCGGTTGCGGGGGTCGTTCCGCGGGAGCTTCGGCCCGGCGTTTGTGGTTCCACCGAGGTCCTCCTGGGGGTCTGCATTCCGGACGGAGTGGACGTCCCGCTCGTTTTCCTGTCGAGGTAGAATAACATGGATTGTCAGTCGGATAGTAAGGTAGGGGGGTAACATTGGGGAGTTTTAGGGAGGGGTATTAGGTATTAAAACAACACTACTGAAAGCAAAAGGATAACTAGGTACATGGATTAAAAAAGAAAAAAAACATACGCAGAAACAAACGACGTGCGGAAAACGATTCTATGGCATAAGTCTGTTGAATGTCCCGTTTCATATAGCAAGGCTTTATTTCTACGTGCCAATATAGGAACCGTTTATTAGTTTGATATGACTACTTTCGCAGTAACGAACTTCCGAATACCTAACACATGTGTTTGCCTGCAACACAATACTGAGCCTCCGGTTTCCAGTCTTTTCAGGTGATCGTTCAACAGGCTACAGGATGCACACAGAGTTGGTTTGTGTAAACGGATGCGAAAAAGTAGTTTATGTCCTTATATTTCACGTATAAAACCCGATTTTTTGCTCACCAGATTACTATCTGAGCATTAGGGAAGGTCCATTAATTATGTCACTTGGTAGGCGGGGAGGGAAAACGTGACAGTCCATACAAAAAAAATTGTAGGTCCATACAAAAAACGTGACAAGGGGGGGTTATGAAAAGTCAATTTTTGCGTGACGTAATTAATGGACGTTCCCTTATGTTAAGTCTAAAATTATGTCGAGTCAATGTGTAAGAGTTCGTAGTTTTGTGAAGTGTCGTGACATAGATATAATCATACATATGAACTATTGTCAATTGGCCCTCTAGGAGAAAACAGAACAACTACAGCAGCTGTAATTGGAACAGTATCATCTTTGCCTATATTTTGGCGCTCACGTGTTTCAACGAATGGATTCTGACAAAATGCGTTTTCGACATTGGCCAACGGTACACAGGAAAAAATCTTGTAGTAAAAGCTACCATTTCAACCGACTATGCCTATCTTTAAAACTACCATGAAATTTCAATCAAATTTACTACGTTTATAGTAAAACCTTCAACGTTTCTGGTATATTTGACAGACCTCATATTGATATCAACCGCAACATGGTTGATCTTATCGCAGGCATGGTAAAATCAAACGCATTTATAGTCAGCTGAAAATTGTTGGTGATTGCGCTTAATTTATCCCTCGAAATGGTAGTTTCTACTGCGACTTTTTTTTGCGTGTATGGATAACAGTTCTGGGGAAACATTTGCAAAAGGCCTATCTTGATTAATCGATTCTCTTCATCGAATTTTGTCTTATCACGGGTAAACAATTCAAGCTGAACAATGCAATCAACTCAACAATTCTGGTAACCAATAAGCATTAGCATATGCAGTATATTAACCCTAAATCTGCATTTCAGATGCTACAAGCTTTATACTAGCATTATATCAGCATCTTGAATGCTATCTGTTGTAAAGTTGAATTTCAAATGCTATTTAAATGCTTGTAGCCTGTAATAAGCATTTCGAATGCCAAATGGCATTAATAAAGCATTATCATAGCATTGCAGTAAAGCAGCCGTATATTGGGCCAAATCCGGCATTTACGTAGCATTTAAGGCGATTTAATAGCTTGATAGGCTGCCGTAAAGACGCTTTGGAACTGCTTATTGGTTACATGGGTAGTTTCACATTGATTGTTGGTAGAAGGTGCAAATGGGTTTGTGGATAGAAATCGACGGAACGACGGGTTTTACGAGTAGTGTCAGCCGATTTTAGACGAGCATTCTGCAGAGCGGGACGGTACAAACAGAGGGGAAGACAACAAACTCATCTTTTCCAGGATGAGATGCGCCGCCTGTTGGAGTGGAGTTGGATTGCGGAGAAATGAAGCAGCTGTATCGTTATCAAGAAACACAAAGGCTTTGTGTCGTGAGCCGAAATGTGTCGGGATAAGGTTGGGAGTATCCTGGCGCATGAACGTGAGGTGATCGTAAGGGAGCATTACGATGAACACCAAAATGGTGCGGAGGCGGAATATCAAGACAGCAGAAGAAATGAATTCATCGGAACGGCGGATGAGGGAGATGTGCTAACTCCAACGATAAGCGAAGTTAATAATGACATCCAAAGAACAACTAGGCATTTGGGAAGCATGCTATCGGAGCGAAGGAACTTATATAAGTGGGCTCGGATAAGTTGGAAAAATGTCTGCAAAGTGTGGAAAGTTATCAAGCCGGTTTTATGAACGGTCGATCGACAACAGAGCAAATCTCTATGTTGCGGCAGATCCTCCACAAAAGTGTCCCGAATATAATATTCCTACGCACCTCGTATTCATCGATCTCAAGGCCGCATACGATACTATTGGTCTTGAAGAGCTATGGAAGATTATGGAAGAGAACGATTTTCCCGGGAACTGATTAGACTGATCAAGGTAATGATGGATGGTGTACAGTGCTGCGTGAAGATATCGCATGCGTTGTAGTCTTTAACCGCTTCCTGTTCAAAATTGCACTAGAAGGTGTTATGAAACGTGCGGGCTTTGGCGTGCAGAGCACGATTTTCAATAAATCCAGTCAACTAATATGCTTCACCGACGACGTGGACGCTGTTGGAAGAACGTTCCAGGCGGTTACTGAGCAGTACACCAGATTGAAAAGTGAAGCAGAAAAGGTTGAATTAAGAGTGAATACGTCGAAGGCTAAGTATCTGCAAGCAGGATGAACCGAGCGCGATAAAACTCGCACAGGCAGAAGTGTGATTATCGTCGCAGTTGAGTTCGAGGTGGTAGATGAGTTTGTGTACCTCGGATCATTGGTGACGTCGGATAATAACGGCAGCAGAGAAATTTGTACACTCATAATTATATACACTCAAGACCTTGTGCTTAGGACCATATTTGGTGGTGTATGTGAAAAAGGACTTTGGAGGAAGAATGAACCACAAGCTGGCGCAACTCTATGGTGAACCCAGTATCCAGAAAATCGTCAAAGTTGGAAGGGTACAATGGGCGGAAAACGTTGTACGGATGCCAGACAATAGTTTGCCTCGAATTCGGCCGGTACAAGATGCAGAGAGGAGGGGAGGCAGCGTGCTTGGTGGTTAGATCAAGTGGTGCAATACCTAGGAAGTGTAGGGCGCTCAAAAAACTGGATACTAACAACCCCAAGTCGAGTTTTTTGCCGAAACATTGAAGCGGAGGTGCGATCTTTAAGGGACATTGAACCAACGAAAGTTTCCATATTTTACGACTATGACTATGGCTATGACAACCATGTAAGTCAGAGAACCTCTTTCCTCTTTCCGCCATCTCTATTTTTTAAGTCAATACTGGCCTTGATGAAATTTTCTACATACTGAGCCATTGCATACGGCTGTCAGTTCGAGCTTAGTGAAAATTCTCTGTGGAATTTACCACTCCCGACTTTATGCCTCAAACAATCCTAAATATACTGTTTTTGATAATATGCAAACATCGTTCTCCGCAGGAAACGGATGCCACCGGCGCGGATTACTGATTTTTAGGACCCATTGCAAAGCTTTGAAGCGCTTCATGCTGGATAATTTGCCAGCCAGACGCACAATCACGAGAAAACGAACTAGATAGAAAAATCTTCGTAACAAGAGAGCGAAAAACTCAACCGTCCGTGCCGCACAATTGAACTTGAATATCCCAATGAAATCATTTTGAGTCGAATCGTGTGCTTTATACTGGCGTTGTGATAGCATTGCCTACAAAGAAGTGAGGCAAAAGAATACAGTACGAAGCAAATGTCATAAGAGAACGGTTTCAGTTATAAAACCAGACAGCGGCAACAAAGCAAAATAAATTTATAGCTGAGAGGGTGGGGGCAATCGCTGTGTTACACGTGGAATGAAACCTAACGAAATAAAAAGAAGAAGACAATTTGAACCATTTGTCACCCGTTTTTGAGGACCCGAAAAGGGAAAACCATATTTTCAACCTGCTCATATGCAGATTTGTATGGGAGCAAAAGTGGGTCATTTTTAAGTAAAAAATTGAACTACTTATACTAATAGCACTCAATTGAAAATTTGATCAAAAACATTTTTAAGTTTTCCCCATCAAATATTGTATAAATGAACGTTCAGGCAAACGAGGGTTATTAGCGTTCAAAAACTTTTCACTTTTGCGTAACGCTCTCATTTTCAATTTTTTTTAAATGACATCCGGTGTAGAAAAGAGAAACGTAGTCCTACGTTGAAATATTAAACTCAAAAACCTCAAATTCAAAATATGAGTAGAGTTAAAGATCCAACTATTCTACTTACAGAGTGTGCAGCCCCATAAAACAGAATAAAACAATCGACACTGACTCTACAGTCATAGATGCCAGTCTGAAAGTCAGTTTGTATCAGTCTCTAGACATTTTTTGAGATAATTTTTGAAGAAAATTTTATATAATTTCTCAAAAATTCTCAGACATTCCGTGAGTATTATTTCTGACATTTCTATAAGTATTCTTCGGACGTTTGTAGACATTCCTCCATGTATTATTTAAGGAGTTTTTTTCTGACATTGCATCGGCAGTTTTTAAATACATTCCTGTGATGAAATGTTTGGAGGAATCCCTGATCTTGTGAAGTTTTGTGACTTTAAAGGAATCCCTGAAGGACACCCGAAAGATCTGCACATACGGTAATTCCTGATGTTATTTTTGGAGAAAATCCTGATTAGTAGGAGAAATCTAAGGAGAATTTTCGGCATGAATTCCATAATTTTATATATTTAATTCTTAGCTTTAATGCAGTAGGATTTTATAGAATTATTTTCCAAATTTTGTCTGGGATGCCTGCAAAAATTCTTACTTATAGTTTTTCAGATATAACTTCAATAATTTGTTCGGGTATTCCGCTGGCAATGTATTTGTTTTAAAATTCCGCAAGAGATTGCTCCACAAATTTTAGCAGAATTTCCTACAGAGACTTCTACAAAAACACTAATTAAGAAGTATTTTTATGCATTTACGCAGATACATTTTTTTAAGTTAAAATAATGTTCTCGATAGCTATTTTTGGTATTCGAAGTATAGTTATTTCGAACGTGATTTTTTGTTATCCGATGACGCAGACATGTGCTATCAACTGCCTTGCAGTTGTTTGTGATTTTCAGATTCCGAGGAACAAGTCGAAAATACATATATCGGGGTGGCTGCAGGAGAAATACTTAGATTCGAAACTGTCGATGATACCAAGAACGAGGCTTTTTACTCGATTTGCTGAGCTTTCTATACCGAGTTAATTAAACAAATTACTAGGCGCTTTGATTTAAACGATACAGTTCTGACTACTGCATCGAGCGTTGACTTTTGAAGGAGTTCAATATGGTTATTAAACAATATCTGAACTTCTTTGAAAGCTGTGAGGAACTGGCCTTTGAAAATCATTTTCGTGAGATGAAGACCGTGACCATCTGCAAGGACAATAAGTTGGAAGAATCAGAAGACTTCAAAACTTGTTGAAGAAAACGTCTGTATATCAAACGAGCAGATGGGAAGCTGGCTTTTCCTTTGCTAATAAATTTCATTGCGAACTTGGAATACTCGTACACAGAATCGGTTTTCCTTTTACAACACAAGATTTGAAGCAAAGATTTATCCAAAGATTGCTTACAGCTAAGCAAAGTTGAAAAAGATTATTTTGGCAAAAATTAAAGATGGAAACGAAAAATAATGTGGCAACCCTGCTAGGAGCTAACTAATATATGCGTTGCTATAATTTAGCTATAAGGTATCAGTTTGGCAAAACCTATCTCATTTAATGAAATTTACGGAATATGATGTGAAATTTAGCTCAATTTATCCATTACAGCTCAAACAAAGGGTGATGAACTTCAGCAAAATACACTTTTGATTGTTATTTTTGTATTCTCCCCAGCGCGGAAGTAACGATCTTTGATGAAGTTTTTTTCCAGAAGCAGATAATTTATCATCTCCATGCAAAGCGCTAAGAGCGGACAGTAATTTTATTGCTAGAACAAATAGACATGAAGAGAAAGTGTATTTATAGATCCGTAAGGGAACGGGAGGCTTTGAAATTGAATAGATGTAAGTTTGAAAACGAGCGGAGGGCATTTGAACGGTAGTATACGATCAGGCACATAACCCTTTGTCATACTACCCTATGCAGGATAGGCAAGGGTAGTATGACAAAGGGTTATGTGCCTGATCGTATACTACCGTTCAAATGCCCTCCGCTCGTTTTCAAACTTACATCTATTCAATTTCAAAGCCTCCCGTTCCCTTACGGATCTATCAATACACTTTCTCTTCATGTCTATTTGTTCTAGCAATAAAATTACTGTCCGCTCTTAGCGCTTTGCATGGAGATGATAAATTATCTGCTTCTGGAAAAAAACTTCATCATTCAGCAAAATGCTAAAATGTTGCAAATGGTTTGTCTATTACTGTAGATAGTGCGGGGTAGAGTTAGATAAATGAATTTATTTCTAAATAAGCAAATTTATAAGACAAAATAACATAAGCACCTCATTATGTCAACTACTTGCCAAACTCAAATGTTTGATTACCATGTTTGAATGTACAACGGTGCAATATTACACCGTACAGCAGTCTAATCGCTGTACTCTTTAGCAATGAAACAAGTGACTATCTGAACCATTTATGATCCAAACTGTGAAAGTATGATTCTTGTTATCACTGGTGAAACGAGCATCAACTTAATAAAACCTAATTTGCAAAACAAAAACCAATGGATAATTTCTGGACGGACACTTCACTCAAAAGCAAACAAAACACTTTTCAAATAAAAGAAAAACAGGGAAAACACAATGGCTACAGCTGTTTGCAAACTAGTACTGCAACACATGATGGGTAACGAAAAGGAAAACATAACAAAGTTCACCATAACTGATCATTACCCCGTGGTTGAAGAAGAGTTGGAGACGTTGGAAATCTGCCTCACCGGTATCCGGGAGCGATGGCTAGCAGTGGAGGGGAAAAATGCATTTCGATTAAAATTGCTTCCAGGTTGACATAGGGTTTCGAACGTTCGAAAAGTTTCCAATCTAAATTCTACTCTAGGTAATGGGCGCTGGGGTGAAAATGGTACTATGAGTGCGATAATTACCTGCTATTTGGTAGTCCTACTAGTGTTGGTATGCTTGATGATCGACTCATGCCACCGTTTCTAAAAATTGGTTAGAATGCAATTTAGTGTTATAAGTTGGATTAATATAGCTAATTAATGAGTGGTCAATGAAATTACGCTAATATGAAATACTGAAAACGGTGCCATTAGTTGGCTTTAGTTGATTATTGAGTTAAATCGGTTTTCAAATCGAGTAGGTAGAAAAAGTCAATGAGCAATAATTTCCGCTTACCTTGTGGGGGCAGGCGAAGCGGCACCCGATGCTGTCCTCGATGAGACGCCATTGGTGGTTGATGTGATTCGATTGGTTGTACTTGTTGTTGAACCCACCGACAGTCGCGATGGCCTGGGAGTAGTCGTTGTACTGGTTACTCGCCGGGTTGGAATTCTCGACGGGGTGGCATCGTCGGTACTGTCCAACGACAGTGTCGATCCGTGACGGGACGGTGGTTTCGATCCGGCACGGCTTGCCGGCCGGGAGCTGGGTCTTGAATTCGCTCTCGATCCACCGGGGGTCATCTGAGATCTGTGAAAAGTATTAGCCAACCGTTAGCATCGTGGTTTGCAATAAAATTTGGTGGTGCTGCCTACCTGATTGGCACTGATGTTTTACGGCTGGGCGTTTGGAAACGTCCTGGAGTTCCTAAGCTACTTTCGTTATCACTAAGCGAATCGGGTGTAGATGCCGACAGTGATGATCGAGACGGTCGCGACATCGAAATCGATTTCGACGAACGTTCTCGTACCTATTTGAATTATTCGCATGGGAAAATAAAAATTCAACATTATGTTCCGTTCTATGTTTTCCCCTTTCCTACAACAGCTTTTTTATAGCAACGTCCGTCCGTGGGATTGTGTCTCGAATAGTTTAGAGTCAAACCCCCCAAGTTGCGTACAAGCGCTTCCATTAGATCACATTCAGCGAGTCCAACAACAACAAACATCGAACTGGGAGAAAAACATCGCATTCGATTCGGGCCGAAGAAAAATCAACGAAAACCTAATACAGGGACAGGTATGGATTTCCAACAACAGAAGCAACTTACCCAATGTGTCGACGGATGGCAGTGTGGGGCATGTGGACTAAGTGGAGTGGAGCGAGATCCGCCGCGCATAAATGCGGTCCCACTGGAAGCCACATGCAGCGGATATGTACAGGGCAAGTTACCTTGAGCACGCAACTGCTCGAAGATTGGCATCAGTTCGGCCAAATGTTCGTCGGCTGGAAAAATGAACAACGGGAGGGATTTGGTTTGATGATTGCTGAGTGCATTCGCATTGCCACTCGAATGCCGGAACCTGAGAGCAGGGAATGGCCCGTGTTTTTTTACTTGTTCTTTAATTTTTAGATCATTTTCGATTCGATCTGTTTATTAACAACTTCGCTGCTTTGATATGTTTTCGCGGTGTAGTTTCGAATTTGTTGATCTAATTGTTCTGAGAGCTAGTTTTAGTTGTTTCACTACTGGAAGCGGGGAATTGAGATAATGTAAAATGAACGAGCATTTGTCACACGCACAAAACAACTCCATCTAGGGAAATCGATGCAAATGATTGTTTCGAAAAATCGACATGCAATACAAAACAAAAACTGAAACAATTGGGACGCGTACGGGTGTAACTCAATCAACAATCGGTCATAAAAGGCAAACCAATAAAAAAAACAAAGTACGAGTAGGTACACACGCAACGAAACATTGAATTAAACAAAAAAAATGATAAGAAAAAACAGAGATCACACGACAAACAGATGTTGTTGGTTATGGTTTGGATTTGCAGAACAGGCCTGATTCAAGGATATACGTACCTTGCGTTTCATTTGCCAATTGGTTGAAATTTGAGGCGACGGGGTGGGATTGGGAGCTAGGATTTGGTGGTAGGTGGATTGCTTTGGGCAGATTTTTTTTTCACGGAACATTTAGATAGTTAACAGTTATTGTTGAACGATGTTGGAGCGTTTTTGGGTAGTTTTGAATATATATGATACAATTTTACGCAGTTAAAGTTATAGACACATCGGAGATATTTCTTAGAAGAAAGATTCCAGGAACGAATTACACTTAAATACTGAGTGTTGAAGGAGACGCATGGTTGATGATTCGGTGTAAGGATGTACGAGTGTTCCCATTAGCGATGTTACGAACAAGCTGGCATTGAATTCCCTGCTTTGTCGACCGATAAGTTTACTACATCTACTCAGTTTCACATCAACCTAATAAAATGTAATTTTTTTCGGAAGACATTTGGCAGATCCAGAACATTAATAAATTCAATAAAATCCCCAAATTTAAAACTTCTTAGTCAATAAATTAATTTATTTTATAATCGAAATCATGTTGAAAAAAATTTACGAATAAAAATAGGACATTTCAAGCAAAACAATGCATTAGGTCCTAAGTAACAATGAGACACTCTCTTTGTCGACTTTCTCTTTACGTTCCTACGGCTATGTAAAGGCATATTCAAGTATTTTCAACATACAGTACAATAGTATAAAGGGTGATTAAGAATCCAATACGTGGAAAACATCAGCAAATCGTTTTATAGACAAGCTATTAATCAAAGAGAAAATCGACGAAGAGAATCTCTCAATGTTACTTAGGACCTAATGCATTGTTCAGCTTGATTTATTAATATTATTAACCGGTAACATTAGTTATTGTAACGTTAAAAAAACCTCTAGTTGGAAATTGATTTCGGTCATATGTAGCCTTAGGAAGTGTAAAAACCGAAATTTCACATCGCTAGAACTGCTTTGTGCCATTGGCGGTATTTGAGCACGATCAAGCGAGCACATTTTTGCAAGTCAAGGTGGCGGATCCATGCCTGCCTTCACCTACCCCGCATGGGGATGTGTGGCAAAAGTGGGTGCGTATGCTTCGAAATACTACTTAACAAAAGCCCTACGATCAATTGCAAAGAAATTCAATTTCCGACCTGCCAAAAGCTATCGGACCTATCAATACTTTCTCTTTGCAGAAATTCCTGTCCACTACTGGAATCCCATGATGTTGGGAAAATATTTCCAATTTCAAACATTATAATCATTTCTTGATGTTAATTGAATCAAGTACTTCGGAAATCTCCTACGAAATTTCTCGAATTTCATAAGAGTTTCTTTACACGTCACCAAGGTTCAAGAAAGTTTCTTTGACTGTAACGTTATTTCGGCAATATATGCTGACCTCTAAACATGTTTTCATGCTAAGTAGATAGCCGATGATTGCATAGGCAACTAATCGCCGAACCTCCTGAAGAAATGTGTTTATTTTGTGTGTTTTTACCACTTTGATATTGTGCTTTGTGAGGTACTTGTTGTTAATATTAACTATCGCGTTTTACCAGTAACAGTAACAGTGAGTTGTAACAAAGCACAAGGCACCTTGTGTCTCTCGTCTTGCTATGAGTTACCATGTGGGTTTCCACCTATTGCCTGTCGATCAGCTAAATTTGGATGACGTCTGCATTGAGTTATCCTAAATTATAATAATCCGTCCACTATATTACAAAACATCGCGATTGATTGAGCGGACAGGAGATAATGAAAACCTGAAGTATTGAGCCAAATCTCCCCCAATTGGCGCTGAACAAATGAGCTTGGACATCAATAGAAGCATAACGTTGCCAGAAGGCACGAAATGCATCTACGGACTCTTATTTTTACCACGGCTCTCAATCTTAGTTTTAAGTGGATTAGCGTGGACTGTTCTTTAGAAGCTTGTACTTGATGTATGCCGATATAAGTTACAGTAGTGAAGTGGTTTGTGAAGTGCAGGTACGGAAAAAGAGTTTGCTTCGAGTACCGGATGTGAGCGGTTGTGTCGATGATTTGTTGCGCACTATTTTGTTGTTTCGGTTATCGATTGTTGGGCGGCGCGAGTTTACTAACAAATATGAATCATATATATGATCATCGAGCCCTATCCTGCTAACATAAAACAAGTTTCCTTTCTGTAACCTTTGTAGGGATGCAGAGGTAAACATGGTTCCCATACAGCAAAGGTCACACTAACATTCCTCCCGGGGGCCGTTATTGATTATCACAGAAACGTGTACAGTGAGAATGGTCGGTTACTCCCAGCCCCATTCATCTGATTCATTGTGCATTGTCACTGATTCTGATCAATCACATAGTAGCAACTATTGATACATGCAGTCATTCAAGCTAAGCTAAGATCTTTAGATTAGCAATATTTGTTTCAGATTTCTTCTACACTCATGAAAATGTTAGACAAAGCGATTGAGACGACAAAATTTATGCTTCGTTTAAAAACAAGCAATTGTTGAGAAGGCAGGCTTTAAGTTACAATCTCGAAACGCCATACCATGGTTAACAAAGAGGAGAGTAAAAATGGACACACCGTAACAAGTTTTAGAGTCGAATAACCGTTTATTCAAACAAATTTTGAGAAGTTGTTTGAAAAAAACAGTTATTCAGTATTGATGTTTGTTGAAACGCAAACGGAAAAGTGATGCCATAGTTGCCGCTAAACAGTGAGGCATTATTCATTGGTAAATTGAACAGTTCTGAATTTTTATCCTATTGCATTTGATTGTGCCAGATGACGGACAATATACTCATACCCATGGATAAACCTCAAATGACTGAAAGATTCATGAAATAAGTAGAGATATCAGATCAATCTAATATGATATATATTAAAATTAATATTCAACACGTTCTGGCAACAAGCTTAGATGTAAAAAGGAGTTGATTAAATTATTCCGAGATTAGGCTCACAAATTCGTGAAATCTTTGTAGTTTCTTAGATTAGTGATTTCCAAATTTCGAAGTGGCGAAGCAAATCAGTCAGTAATGGCTGCAATTTTTTTGATTGTAGTGCCGTTCATCTCACACTGAAAAAAAACTCCCTTTATCCACTGAAAATTATTTTTTCGAATTTCGTTTATATTACGAAATCGAAGGTAGGACTAACAAATCTATTTGTTGTTTTCTGCAACGAAACTGATTTGTACGTTTTAAGAAGCTACCTTCGTATTTAATGTCACACGCGCAACTGACACAAGCACTAAGCATTTGTTGCCACAGAAAGAACATTCGTTTATTCTACGAAAACAATACAAAAAGCTACGAGTATTTCGTTACCAGTAAAAAAGACAGATCTACTTTTTCGACTCAAAATATAATTGAAAAAAAAAACGCAACCACGAGAACTGGTTCATCGGTTTATTTTTTAATGTTTCTGACATGGGGTTCGATCCTGTATTTTAAGATTGAGCTGTTATTAAGTCCGTGGTTGTTCTCACTTAACTATGTTGACTCGTGAGAAGCTACTTGATTATTGTGCGTGAGCTTCTAACTCTCGACAGCGTTTTCATTTCTATTTTGGGATGAATTAATGATTCCCGCCATCACAGAAGCAACAATAGCCTTTATGAGTACGATCGAAGAGAAGCAGCGATTGGCTGGTCTTCATGGAATTCATTTTGTGCATTGTACAAAAAAGGTGTTATGAGAGCATTTTATTAGATGATAAGCAACATGAATGTTTCATACAATTTACGAGACATTTGTTGTATGTACAAAATCCATGTTTACGAAACGAGTGACAGTTAATTTACGAAAATAATTTGTCAGTGTATGCATTAGATAACGCAGAAAATTAAAGGTTTCTTTTTATCTGTGTAACACACCTATTCATAAGCCCCGTATACTTTTCAGGACTGGGTGGGGGGTTTGGGTTCTGATGAAAGTCTACACTCTATAGAAAATTTCAAAAAAAAAAAATATGTATGGAGAAAACTCCACGAGGGAGGAGGGGATCCATGATTTTCAAAACTTAGTCTACGTGGCTTATGAACGAACCACTTCCATTTATGTACATTATGTAACGCAGAAAATTACATTTTTTTTTAACTGTGCAGTTTAAAAAAACGGGTAAAACTGGGTAAACATTTTAAAGGATGTAGGGATGTTGATCTAATTCCTGTCGTAAAGGATGAGTCGATAATTATTGCCACACTTTGGATTGAAAATAATGGGATATTTCATGTAAATTTAAGCCATATAGCGCCTGAATCTAGCCTGTTATATGAAAAATTGCTAACATTGTTGTATGACGCATGAAAGATTGCAAACAATTTTGTTGTTTACGCCTCCTTCGACTTGGAATTAAACGAGGGGAAATTTTACGCACTTATTAATATTGATTACTCAAATTGTTACGTTATGTATTCTTCTTGCGTGAAATGACGATTATGATGTAGAAGAAGATGTTCGCTCATGACCATTAGGCGCCAAGTCGTTAGAGATGACGGGAAAAGACTTGAGTGATCATTAGACGTTGTGAATAAAAACAAACACAAAAAAGGAGAGGGTTCCTCTTCCATGTACGCATCAAAACAGAGTGCATACAAAAACCGCTAGAAACTATCACAAGCTATGGTACATGCTAAGGTACATGAGCGCGATCCAACACGTTACTTTTGCCTGTTGAGGTGGCGGATTCATCTGTGCCTTGACCTACCCCGCAGTGGGATGTTAGGCAAAGGTAACGTCCTTAGTTCGAGTACTACTTTACCCATGCCCTTGCGCTCAATTTTCAATACTTCTATTCTATTCCCAACCTACCGTACACTGACGGAACTTTCAACACTTTCTCTTCATATCTTTCATTCTAGCAAACATTACTGTCCACTCTTGGTGCCTCATGGTGATGAGCGAACATCTCCTTCTACATAATATTTTTTTTTCTGTGTATATGAAAGATTGGACCCAGAAGATCCGTGAACGGCAGCAGTGTGCATAATTTTCCCTATCTTCATTTTGTTCTATCAATAACACAATACATTCGTGTCATAGCAAAGCACATATCAGGCTATTCAAGCATCAAGTGATTTTGGTTGCTTGACTGAATGTTCTGGTAACCAGTCATTCCTTTTCTCGTTCGTGAGTGATTTTTTCTAACACGGGATTATTTTTTCAAATATACCCGAACATGGCTGAGGGCGAAGGCAAAGGAAGCCAAAAGGCAAGACGGTAGCAAACGATCTATGGCCGAAATGGCTACAGAGTTTGTGGTCCAAGATCGAGAAAAGGCATTTTGTAGGACCGAACCGAGAAGTGGCTGAAAATACGTGCAGGCAAAATACGTTGGTGTTTCCACTTCATTGATTCTTCAAATGAAGGACTGTTCTTTCTTCTTCGCGGTAGAACGTTGAAATTGAATGAGTTGTGTGCGCTTATTTACATTTAGGGATTTATTAAGTTTGTCACCTTCACTATCACTTTCACTTAACTCACACATCACCTCACTTTTTTTATGGTACTGGTATCACCGTGATCAAAAATGAACTCCGTGGAAGTGAAAATCGTAATAACCATCAGAAAATCTACGGTTTGCTACATTTTTTTCGGTGGCGTGACGGTGTCGTGGCAACCATAATAACACCGAGTTCATTCGAATTGTCACCTCGGATGAACTCTTCCATATTTTTTCACTTGGGTGACATTCGTAGTAAGGTTGTTTGTTTTCACTTCGTTTTCACCGTGAAGTGAAACCGTAATAAACCTCTTACTGCTTTTTGGGACGAATCAGTGGGGCTTATTACGGATTTCACTTCACGGTGAAAACGAAGTGAAAACAAAAAACCTTATTACGAATGTCACCCAAGTGAAAAAATATATGAAAGAGTTCATCCAAGGAGGTGATTTGAATGAACTCGGTGTCATTATGGTTGCCACGACCCCACGACACCATCACGCCACCGAAAAATGTGACACAAACAGTAAATTTTCTGAGGGCTACTACGATTTTCACTTCACCATCACTTCTACCTCACGGAGTTCATTTTTGATCACGGTGATACCAGTAATAGCATAAAAACAGTTAGGTGATGTGTAAGTGAAGTGAAAGTGATAGCGAAGGTGACAACCTGTAATAAGCCTCTGAGATTTTAAAGCATGAATTCGAGAAAAAGCAAAAATACTCCATGAAATGAATCACGCAATTGGTAACTAGCTTCACGTTTCTAAGTAAAAACCTGAAAAAAGGGAACTAGATGACATTCTGTTTTTGATTTTGGGAACAGTGTTTTATCTGTTTAAGTTTCTTCAAACCTGGTTAGCTGAATTTGTTCATGTCGTCTTTTACGCGAGGTTATGGCCACTTAACTTAACTTAATCATATTCGTTAACCGATAGCTCATTCCAACAGTTGAATTTCAAAATATGATGTAGGATGAAATTGTGGGGCTTAATTAATTCTGAAGTATTATCTTACACTTCATGGCCCTAAATCCTCTATCTATTGCTTAAAAGCGTACATTCGGCGTGATATTCGCGACGAGTACTCGCACATATCATGCCAATCGGTTGGCATCGGTTTTATACCGTAGCTATCAAAGTTACACAGTATGAAAGAAAAATGCATATCTAATGGAATGCTAGATTTGGCAAAATTCATGAGATACTTCAATTAAATATCCAGATATCGCCTAGATTTGAAATGGAAAATTGCAAACCATTTTGTTTTTTAATTTAAAATTTATCATTTTTTTGTGTGTGCATTAAATTCTGAAACTTTGCCTTTAGAAACGGGGTCTTTATGAATCACATTATTTGAGCTTCCATGAAATTTATGATAGGAAATAGTAATAAACAATATGCTCCGTTTCTCAGTGTTCTATACGTCGACGTTTCTTCTCATTTCGATGACTGGAGTAGTCCCTGTACTTCCCCAAGTATTTAGTTCGTTATTCCTCGACAAGATGGACCTCTCGATAGACAAATCTCACAAATCTAGTTCACTGCTAAATATTTTAACCGTTTGAAGTAAGCGTTCGAGTTTTTCTTCGGATACGAGATGAGCAACCATTCCGTTTTAATTCGAAGTGCTTGTAGAATCGAACAGGCTAATAACTACTTGTTCTATACATCAGTATCTTCCCATTTCGATGATTCCTCAATATTGAGATATGGAGAGATGACTGAATGGTACTTCTTCATTGGGATCGAACACAATTGCCACTCGGCTTAAAAAAAATCTACCAACTACAAGAATCAACATGACTGCGTAAACGAAATGTGTCTGTTACACCATATGTCTTTCATCCCATAAACTCCCATTTATCTTACCATGCGTCTCCATCAGTTCCTCGGTTCGGTTGAAATTGTGTATGATTTATAAGAATATTTTCCACCCATCAACCTTAGATATTTCCACCATTTACCAAATAGAACTACCATTTACATCCAGTAAAACACTCAAGTGTACTCACAACCCGGTTGCCGTTGTATGAAGACGTGTACCAGAGTAGAGAGAGAAAAAATCACCCTTCGTTCTCCTCCGCAGTGAGATGCTGTCAGATTGCAAACAGAGGAGAAAGGAGACCTCGATAGGAGCGACACGACAAACCCTTCACGCACTACATAGAGATTATTTACACTAAATTATCCCGACAACCCACCAGGATTCAGATTCGTTGTGTGGTGAAACTCCCAAAAGAAAAACAAAGGAAACAGGTGTCTTCATACGATTCCCGTGATTGTTGTTTGGTGAAGTAGAGTTTGTTGTTCAGGTACGAGTGTTGAGTAAAAAAGAAAGAATCGTCATTGGGAAACAGAAAAGGGGGGGACAGGTTTGGTGCATTACAACGATAGAGAGTCAGCAGAGTAGCGTCTTTCTAATGGGTGAGCAATAGCCTTGCTTTACTCGCATACACACACAGTATTGACTCACACTTAAAAACACAAACTGGACGGACTTCAGACACTAGTTGTAGGAAAGAATGTGGTTGTGTGTTGTTTGCCGGTGGCTGAGTTTTTGGGGAATATATTTACCTTCACAATCGGGCCCTGGGTCGGGATGGGTGATCCCGTTTGAGTCGATCCCGAACCCGCCGAACCGGACATACGCGGCTTAAAGACTGCCATCGATTGCGAAACGCCGTCGGCCAGGATGAATTGCTCACGCAACTCGATGTTGGTGCGTCCCTTGGCTGTTGAGGGGGTTAGGGGTTTTTTGGTTTCGTGCAGCAGCAACATCAGCATCGATCAGCACACGGTTACGAGTAGTTTTTTTGTTGTTTGATTGTGGTAGAAGCGAGGGTTGTTAATATACCGATTTGTTTGTTGTTGTTTTAGAGAGAAAAATTCACAAAACGTAAAGGTGGTTTGTTGGTTTTTTTTTGTGGTGGGATGGTCAGGTTCAGTTTTAAAGGAAGGAATACAGTCGTTCGGTCCGAGGTCGGTGTGGTGCAGGAAATGGTGGTACGGTTAACAGAAAAGTAAAAGAAAAGAAGAAAAATTTCGAATTGGGGTTGGTCAAAATGTGAAATTTAGTTTTTTTTTGTTTTTTTTTTCAAAAATTGCCCGTCACCACAGATAAGGATGTATACAGTCGAAATTGTCGAAAAAGTGGATTTGGAGGGAGGATTTACAAGGGAAATAGGGAAAAGATGTAAAGAAAAAAGAAATACATAACACAATGAATAAATCAACTCAAAATCCAAACATATAACAATAAATGAAGTCTTAAAAACTAGAAATAAAAACATAATTGAAAGATGGCTGTTCATCGATTTGGTTAAGATCGCTCAGTTTTACGATGAACAACTATCCTGAAATAAGATTAGCAACTAAAAGTACTTAACAACTAAATCAATGATCAAACCTACAAAAAATTATGTGCAATACATTTGAGACTTTGCGATAGTGTTCAACCGATGCGTGTGGGTGTGTAAGTTTGTTTGAGTGTATGAAAGTATAAACTAAAAGAGCAAAATAAATGTGTGTTTGCCGTTGTTGTTCGGCAATCGAATGAAATGCAGTCTACAACGAACAACGGTTCTGCACGTCTTTAGCTGATGGGAAATTTCAATGTAGCGTCTAATCTCTGATCATGAATGGCCTTCTATTTTGCGCTTTTACGAGCTTGCTTTGAACTTTCAATCAATCTTCTTCCAATTTGTCATCCGCCTGATTTGAAAAGAGCAATGAAATCTAAACTCAAACAAATAGGAACTAAACACATTGAAAAAAAATACATTTACAAATGAAGCACATAATAATGACTATGCACTACTACTACTACTACTGTCAAAATCATACAGAACATAAAAAAAGTGATGCCAACTTAAAAGCTTTACAGTTACATACAGTTGTAGCGTCAAAATGTACCCAAACCATCAACACGTGTGTGTGCTAGAAGGGAAGTTAGTTAGTTAGTAGAACATGCTGCGATGTATTGCATTGAAGAAAATATTGTCTCCGTTGATCTATAAATCTAGAAAATGTTTGGTATGTCTCTTTTCGGCTTGAGTTATTCTCTCTAGAAACTAGATGAGCGCTTTAAAATCGATTGTAAAATAAGCTTTTATTTCATAAATTGAAATCTTTGAGCAGACCACAAAGGCTCATTTTCAAAAACAATGTGTGTAAAGTAAGAATTTTTTTTTTGAAAAAGTTCAAAGAAACAATCAGAAACTCTGTTTTTTTCTGCCTTTGTTATTGATAAATAAGTCACTTTTAGATTTTCGTCAAATTTATGCATGATGATAGGTTCTGAAAACTTTAAATCTGTCTTAAGAACCCGTTAAGGCCCAGCTACAATGGAGAGCACCACGGCGCGTTGCGGCAGATTTTGACATTAAATATATGGATTAACTGTCAAATGCTGCCGCAACGCGCCATTGCGCTCCCCGTTGTAGCTGCGCCTTTAAATAGTTTGGTGCTCTACACGGCACACAAATGAATTCATTTTCAGTCGTTTATTTATTTATTTCGTCAAATTAGAGTAAATGTAACATGAATTGACAGATCAGACACATCGACTCGAATGACATGGATGTTTTTATCAAGACGACAATACTTCACAATTCCAGCTAGATTTACTCAAACTTCAGTGATTTCTCCTTTCACGACAGTAAGTCAAACAACAACGCAAAAATTTGTAAAATTTGTGATCAGACAAGCCGCAAGAGAGTCTCACATTGTCACTTAGATCTTTTTGTAAAGTTATACGATATATTTTTTTTGTTCATGACAAATCATGAAAACATTTGACTGCCGTACGAAATATGGTCTTTTATCTAATTTTGAAAGCTACAGATTATATTGAAATCAATGTTTTGCTGCTACTTTGCCTATCAGCATAGCAGAATTTTACACTTGTGGCACACTTGTTGAAAATCGGTCAAAGTAACCTCAGTGAGACTCATTTGAGTCACAATAAAGTTGCAGCAACCAATTATGACTGTTTTGTGTTGCTGGGGTAGTAAGGACTGCATCGTTTAGTATGAGTACACCGTTGAGGTTCTGAATGAAATAGACTATGACTAATTTTGACAGCTGTTTGGTGTCAATGTTTCGCTTTCGCAATGCGAGGTCTTACGGAAGAAAAGCGAAAATCGATTGTGACCAAGAACTGCACTGAAAAGGGATTGTCGCTAAGAAAATTAGCAAAAGAAGAAGGTATTAGTGTCTGAACTGCGATCAACCGGTTTGTTGTACATAACACATTGAAGGACTGCCGTGGTAGAAAAACAGGTGCGGCAAACCCAAATTTGGACAAACAAATTTGCAAAGTTTTTGAAGGAAAAGAGGAAGTATCCATCAGAGATTGCGCAAACAAGTGTGGACCGACGATTGGAATGGTCCAACGCGCAAAAGAGCAAAATTCCATGAGCATTACCATAGATCACGAGACGTACGTCATATTGGAGTACAGGGCTCTACAGGGGCACAGTTTTACACCGAAGCGCGGAGCGGATTTCTCAAATTCGGAGAAATCGTTTTTTTGCAAAAAATTTGGAAAAAAGATGTTGGTTTGGCAAGCAGTTTTCTAATGCGGTATGAAATCGACACCTTTTTTCACTACTGCAAATATGAACGCCGATATGTACCGGAAGGAATGCCCGCAGAAACGAATTCTGTCACTAATCCGAAAACACAAAGGTTCGACACTGTTTTGGCCTGATTTGGTATCCTGCCACTATGCGCGTGCCACCTTGGACTGGTATGAAGAGAACAATGTCCAATTTATGGAAAAGGCGATGAATCCTCCAAATTGTCCGCAAATAAAGCCCATTGCGAAATTTTGGGCTTTGATGAAAGGAAAGCTGCGGAAGAAGGCTAGAGGGGCAGATGACATCATCAAATCAAAAAAAAAAAAAAAAACTGGGTAAACGTAAGCAAAACCATCGACGGAACAATTGTGCAAAACCTCATGAGGAACATCAAAAAGAAAGGTGCGAGAGCTGGCCAGATCAACGAAAAATTAAATGAATACTGATGCAATGGGCTTTTTTGATGGTCAATAAACAATGTAAATGAATTTGAGTTGCAAAATAAATAAAACATATTTAAGTAGAAACATTTTATAGGTGTACTCATAATTAACAATACAGTCCTTATTAAACTGTGTAAGCTCGAAAATGTAGTGAACATTCCTGCTCTATCTCATGCATGTAAATGGAGCGGCGCATTAAATAAATATTCACATTATAAAGCTTGTGACGCACTGAGATATAACGAACATTCAATTTAAGACCTTGAATGCAACATCAGCTACCAGATGTATCCCATTATGAGCAGGATTAAGTTTTCGCTTCGCTTTAACAAGGATCTGCCGGTCATGATTCTTATTTTTAATGCTTAAGAGCAATACTAATATACAAGAATCATACATCAATTGAAGTAATCAAAAACAGTTCAAGCGCATTTAGCAGCAAATTTGCTAATAAATATGTGTTCACAGTTTGGCAGCTGTCAAGCGAAAGACAATGAACACACTTTCAAGTCAAATATCGACAAAGATTTTTCATTAGGATCTAACTGACGAACGTAAACAATGGCTTTTTCCGCGAATTACTAATCATTGAAAACTCGCCTAATCATTTCGAAGAGGACGAGTTCACCTATCCAATAGAATTGGAGGGTTACATTGGTAGCCTTTGTGTCACGAGAAATTTAAGGAAGAAGCCATTTTTTACGTTTGTCAGTTAAGCCCTAATGAAAAATCTTTGTCGAATATAGCCCTTAGTGTGCCCATGAAAATTGCATGTTAGAATTACAAAAAACTGACTGCTCACAAGGTTCATCACTCCAAAATATGAATCTATGCTCCATCGAACTCGGTTTACGGATGCGAGACTGATCGCAGCAAGCACTGCCCGCGGACTATTTCAAGAGCTGTCAAATTTTTCCTTGTTTTTTAGTTAAATGGGTTTTTTGAAACTATGTTGACGTAGAGCTACGTTTTTGTTTTCTATACTGGAGTACAATTACAAAAAAAAATCGAATTGCAACCGACCCGAAAAGTGGTCATGTTTTTAGTGTAAGGATCTCAGTCGTTTCTCCGAAAGTTATCAACATTTTTGCACCAATCGATCGGGCACTATCGAAACTATTGAAAATAACGCAAATATAAGGTGATCTCTTATAATTACGTTTTGGAGAGTAAATTTATTAAAACGCACAGTATTTTTCCTATCACAGACTTCGAATGTGATTGAGGGAGATCTCATATGCAGTAGTGAACGATATGAAAGGAGTACACCTTCGCAAATTGCTTCAATCGTTCAGCACTAACGAAGCTGTGAGGAGCAAAAATGAGCCAATATTAAATTGGCTGCTGATGATGAGAAGCATCCTTGAGGGAGCAAGGCTCTACATCGTCGAAGCATTAAAATTAAAACGAATCGCTTTTGTAATCATGTCATTCCATTTCAATTAGCTTTCGTTTAGTGAATTGATCTAAGTTTTACCGGTTCACTCCCAATTCACTTCTTTCCAAACGTGTGTAAGCTTAAATTTTTCAATTGAAATTCAGGCTTGCGTCAAACGACGTGATGAACGACCGGGATGATTTCATCGCCCCCACCCGAGCAGTGGTTGGCGAACACAATGAAACATGAGTGCCAGTGTTGCAAGACGTATTGTCATTTGACGATGCACGCATTGCTGTTACTTTGCTTGACAAAAAGCTACCCGAGCTGGCAAGCGCGTTTCTGTTTGATGCTGCGGTGACTTATCGAAATTGCATTCGATGCGTTTGCGCTGGAGTTGTGAGCAATTTAATGAAATGATTGTTTTAACTTTATCTGATGGCACTTTTTCTAGTCCTAAACATAATGAATATCTCAGAAATGAATTTGAATCAGCAAGTATTGCATGAATTTCAATTGTCCTGCTTCATACTAGTTTGACGCCGAAGGCTAAAATAAACACCGATGAATGAAAAGCTTGGTCGAAAATGTTTGTTTGAAGATTGTTTTGCTGAAACTGACTAAGAACTGGCTGTCAAAAGAAGATAATGTGTTTCTACCGCCTTTGGCTAGGCAACCGTTGCTAGGCTGCCATTGGTTATGCAGTCGTGTGACCAAGCGAGTGGTTTATTTGTAGCCAGCCGGATGGCGCCACCACGAAGTGCTTGTGTTTGATCTAGTTGTCAGCCATCAAAGGAACATCTCGTAGTCCTTATTAAATTTATGTCTTGTGAAAAGTACAAGGCTTAGGTTTGGTTAGCGGCCAAATTGTCTGAAACTCGGCCAAAAGATGTACTTATGTATGGAGAATCTTTTAACCGAGTTTCAGACAATTTGGGCAACAAAACTCCGCAAGGCGAAGAGAATCATTTGGTGCCAAACCCTACATATTTTTGTATGGATCACGAGGGTCTCTAAAACTCCCCCAAAAAACGTTTAGAAACGCCTATTTGAGTAGTTGTTTATAGTGACTGTACTGGCTACATTTACTGGTGGCAAAATGGTTTTAAAATGCTTTTTCAACTGGCCATAATAAGATAATATGAATGAGTCCTAAACGGCTTTTTACGAGTTCATTAAGTCGAAATAAAACATATGATAAGAGTAAAAGGAATTTAAGAAAACAAGGCTCGATCGTTGTAAACAAGCTGTATAGGTTCTCATAAACCTGACTTAAATATGAAACCTATTAACACCTCTTGTGACCATAATTAAATACAATTGATTTCTAGCGGCTTTATTAAAACTTCAATAACACTTGATAAAGCTAGATGGTTTGGCAATTTTACTTGGGTTCTTTTTGGCATGTCAAGCCTATTCGTTTTTTTTTTTATTTAAGTGGCTTCTAGCCTTAGACTGCTTCGCCACACTGGAGAGAGGCATCTGCATTATTCATAGCACACTCATCAAAACATGAGCAGGCATCAACGAAAAAGTAACCCTAGCAGAACGATCGTTGTTCATCGGTTGTTGTAACTTTGTGACCATTTTCTGTCACATTCAAGTTTCTGTAACCATTTTTAATGGTTTTCTATTGAATGGATATATGATATTCATGTTACTTTGAAAGATTGATGCCATCGCAGCTCATGGACACTAAGACTAATTTGGATTCCAAACTAGTTTGAATTTCAAAGAAAGATCATGAAGAATTGATTGAGAATTTCAGGTCATGTCACAGGTTATAAGGAGAAATATTTCCGAAGACATTCGATTAGTCGTGACAGGAATTCTATGCCAGTGAATTTCAAAGCCTACAATATTTATAATAGTATACTATGGAGAATATGATCCGAAGATAAAATAAATAGCTTTTGGGAAGCGAGAAGAATTTAAAATTAACACTTCATTTGATCAATTTAAAAAAAATAAAAAATAAAACATTGAAACACTTTTTTCAAATTATTTTCAACCTGAACCTGATTTGCATCAGCGAAATATGAATAGAACTAGCTAAAATAGACCAACTTTGGGTTTCCCGCACCGGTGTTGTATTTCTTGTTGTTAAACCCGCCAACACCTGTCATCCTGTTGATCATTCAACATCAGAGATCAGAAGTTTTTTTTTTCAGAGATCCCAGATTTTTCACAAAAATTTTACCATTGATTGGTTGACCAAATAATTTTCAATGCCAGTAATGCGTCGTTAGCTGACGACATGGAATACTTGTTCTATACTAGTTTTAAAATAATGTAATATAGATCCAGTTTAAAACAAAATTTACAACACCGATGCCGCAATGTGTTTGCGTTTGGTCTAATTCAATGCACGATTTGGATCGCCGTTGAAGATGCCCTAACAATCAGTCAAATGAGAAGAGAAAATCCATGGAAACCAAAAAGCCTTTGTTGAGTAGCGCCTGTTTCCGTTTTCTCATGAAAAAAAACATCATTTCTAAGTTTGTAGAATTTTCTGTAACTAAATTGATTTCGGTTAAATGTCAATTTGTTGGTCGTGGTCTGCACAGATTGATTGTCGGATTTGTTGTCGAGAAATTTATTCGTTCGAATTAATTTGTCAGCTTGCATCAAGCAAATAATTCCAAAGTGATGTTGGGTCATACTTCCCCCTTCAGCAATAACGCTTCAAATGAGTTGATTAGTAAGTCTACAATTAGTTCAAAACCCAAACTCCCACTCAATAACACGCTAACACACACAACCTAAGAAAACACCAACACCTTTAAAACGATAATCTCCTAGTTTAACTATGATTAGTAGAAAACAAAAGCATTAGTAAGAAAGGAAGAAAAAAACCTTCGAACACACTTAAACCTAAAAAAAACGTTAACCAGAACTCAAATCCAGGAGGACTGTAGAGAAAGGAAAAGCCACACAATCTTCTCAAACAGCATTAAAATCTTCCTTTATTCAAAGGGTGGTTAGGTTTAACAAACAGACGGTAGGCGAAAAACGTCGGCTCTTGTGCTCTCCGATGGGGCAAGAAGATCCGACGCTAACAGCTAACAATGTATGTGAAAAATTCTAGATAGGATAAAAACTTGACATCACATTGAAAAATAGGAACAAAAATACAGCATTGCGTGTGCTCAAATTGGACGAAGATCTCTAATGCCTAGAACTGCGACGGCGGCCGATTATTGGCCCTTCTCGTTCAGTACTATGTAACGCGACATTCTATTGCTGCCCCCGAGATTGTAGAGTTGCGATTGAAATTTCTTCTTCTGCCAAAGCAGCAGTTGCCTAAAGCTTAGTTCGGGTTTCTTACACAGTGGACAGCACGCCTCGTGCTGGCGTGGATCGTTCGGGTTTGGAAGCGGTAGCACTAGCGCAACTGCAAGAGTCATGCAAAGGGGCGAGCGAGGTTGGGAGAATCGGAAAGTATCGAGCGGCAGGAGCAATCGAGTTTTTAGGGACGATTCGATTTTTGGTAGAAAAAATTACAAAAAAAAATAAATCAACGAAAGGGAACATGAGTAAGAAGCGATAATCAAACGAACGAGGGATAAACGAAACGTGAAATCATGTAAAAATGATGCGTGAAATTGTGGAAATTTCAAGTGCGACAAAAACCATTTCATACGATTTTCGTTTGTTTCGTTGGCGTTGAAATCCGATTGAGATTATTTGTTAGGTTAGATCGTTTTGGTTGGGAGTTGATTTGTTAAAGAAGAAAAGAAAGAAAAAAGAAGGAATGTTGATTAGTATACAGATCGTTCGCCGCAAGCACTTGCAATTAGGATTTTGTTTGTTTCCGTAGGATCAATGCATTCAAGGCACGATTAATCACAAATTTACGGGCCCCCTAACGGTTTCTGTTGCTTGGAAACGAGTTAAGGTAATTGTGCCCAGCGTGCGTGTATGTGTTCAGGATGGGGATGTTTGTTTCGTTCACCATTGTTTTTATTAGGAGCATGATTGTAAGCAAAGTTATTGTTGGCAAGCCATTCTCGATGACTTATGATTCGGTTTTTGTTTTGAAAGGGTGGGAATATTGTTAATAAACAGAATTTTCGCGACTTTTTGATCTTTAGTTCTCGAAACCAAGGATTAATATTGGATTTTGCGAATTTTCCAATGTTAAATAACCATATCCTCTTCCTGTTCTGGCATTGCGGTGTGTGAATATTAATATCGTTATGTTTAGAATAAATATTGGCATCTCTTCTAATTTAGTTCCAAACTGGGAATGGAAATTTCGGCTAGATACCCTAATGTTCTGTACTAAGAGTAACAATTCGTGTACTCAAATAACTCTAACTTACTAACGAACTAACTGGATGTATCATTAAAGAGATATATAGAGAAAATGAAACGGTGTACATACCTCGACAAGGATCATTCTTGACCAGGAATTCGTCAAGTGCTACCCATCCACCTCCGACGCGAACCATCACAGTACTTCGAAGAATACGCACTAGACGCAGCTTTTGGGAGTCTCCAAACTATACAAAGAAAAAATACAGTTATCAATATAATGCCCGAGATTGTCCAATGCGAAACTTACCCGATATTTGCCTTCGCCAACCTGGAATACACGGAACTTCTGTCGACAAGTACAGAGCATCACCAACCGTTTGACTTCGTCGTGGATTTTGTCTGCGTCGGTCTTTGGCTTGCGGTCTTGCCAGTCCGGTCGAAGTGCGGCGATGAACTCCTGCCAGTCGATCAGTCCTTCTCCGTTGCGATCGAACAAATCGGCCACGGCGTTCATTTCCAGCTTCGAGGTGTCGAATTCTGCCGGAAAGTCACCCAGATTACGTTATCACAACATTCTTCCCATTACAATAACATGACTCAATCAACTTACTCGTTCCGATTATTCCATCTATAAACACTTCCCGCGGGATCAGGCCGTTGTTGTCCTTATCCATCTTGCGGAACAGATCCGTCAGGCGGGACTTCTTGTGATTCATGAACTTGAGGAAACGTTTGCGCCATTCCTCCCAACTGAACTGCCGGACGCGTTCCAGATCTTGCAGGTACAGGAGATGGTCGTGCAGACGACGCTGACGTTCCCATGCCAACATCCACACGTAGCGCCACTTGTCCCAGAGGAGCTTGGCTCGCGGAGAGCGGAGCTCCGCTTCGGGTTGATTGCTGCAAATGGTTTTCGGGGAATCCCCCCGCATGTTAATAGAATGTTCCAAAGGCAGCGAATTTAAATGGAATGAGACGCAGCATGGTGGGTGATGAAATAATGGGAGTGAGAAAAGAAATGCTAAATCAGACAAACAACAAACCTACTTTCACCGGAAAAGATCCACGGGTGGTTTACTAATCTACGCATTAAACTAAAACATTCTCACACAATAGCAACTGTGATAGCAATACTAACCGTAACCAAACTAATACCTCTTATTACTACCCGTTTTGATCATTGGAAACCTAGTCAACAACCGTTCGATCCTAACTACCTATTTCTATTGGTATTGATATTGCTGAGAATCGCTATCCCTATACGAAGAATAAGAATCTTTTGAAAATTTGGGACTAACTCATAGAACAATGTCCAGTTATTTTAATACTTGCAAATTTGAAGGATCTACTATTAAATCAGGCTAAGGCCGGGGTAAACTGTGCTGCTGTATTCATTCTATTCGGTACATGGCCAGCCTCGCAGTCTGCGAAGGGAGGTTCTCACAGCAACTGATGCAATTCGTGATTCCTTCGCCTCCTCCACAGTCTATCTTCCATCTGCCCTCCAACTAATTCTCACAGCGGCAAATAGTCAATGCTCTTTCTCTCTAACCTCATCTATATGATCAGTACCGAAATCAACGGGAATCAAGCTGAAACGACCAGCCTAGCATCTACACCAACTATGATAGCAGTCCTCCCATCCCAATCATATATCGACACAAATTTTTCATTAGGGCCTAACTGACAAACGTAAACAATGGCTTCTTCCTTAAATTTCTCGTTATTGAAAACTCGCCTAATCAATCCACCACGATCATTTCGAAGAGGAAGTGTTCACCTATCCGATAGAATTGGAGGCTTACATGGGAAGCTTTTGTGCCACGAGAAATTTACGGAAAAAGCCATTGTTTACGTTTGTCAGTTAGGCCCTAATGAAAATTTTGTGTCGATATATCCTACTCTAATACTCAACACTTACAGTGATACAAGATGGAAATGATAATTTGTACAAATGACAATGTTTTCAAAACGAAACAAAACAAAACAATACCGAAATCATAATGAAAACGAACAGTTAACAGAATGGCAACATGAATGAAACGTGTGTGGATGTTGTTAGTACGAGTTCGAACAGTTCGCACTACTGAGAACTTGCTCCGAAGAAGTATACCTTGGCGAAAAGCGTGGACCATAGTGCGGCAGGCGATCCCGTTCCGGCGTCTGGGTTTCGCGTCCAGGACTCACACGACTGTGTTCAGATATGCAAATGTACACACACGCAACACATACACAGAGATAATTTTGCGGTTTTTCATGTTTTTCAATTATTTGTACACACAGAATGTTACACAACACCAACATTCATCGAATAAGAAAAGGAAAGAAAAGAGGGTAGAAAACGACATGCATTGAAAAAAAAAGAATGTTTGAATCGGCTAGATTACGCCAGCTTTTTTTTCTTTCGTTTCACGTATTCCAAATGTGAGACGTAACCTAACCGACAATTCGATAAAGCACACAAAAATGAGATACACACCTTGTACGACGTGAATTAAGCCCTTGATCGCGTGATCCCTTGAAACTATGTTTTTTTTGGTCGAGCGTAAAAGAAAGAAAGAGACACAAAATGGCACAGAAGAGAAACAAAATAAATGAGCACACAGATACACACAAAATATCAAAAGAAATGAGGAAAAAATCAAACAATCGGTTAGTCGTTGAAACAACCAAAGAGGTCATTGTTAGATATCATTCGCATGAATCAAGTGAACGACATATTTATTAGAACAAACCTTTGCTTCCGTCCTAGGGTGCCGTAGTCAGGCGAATGTTCGCGCAAATCGGGTTGTGATCCTCTTCTGTGATTGGTGATTGGAGATCACACGGAAATTAACAACACACACACACATAAACGCAAACAAAATCGGTTTAACAGCGGTGTAAACATTTAAGAAACATACAGAAAAAAACGAGAGTGAACGAAACAAAAAAAAAACAAAATGTTAATCATGCGTGAATATTGAGAGGAAAACAAATTATTCAAATTAGTTAATGGCTGTGCACTGAGCATCCTCTAATGGGTTTCAGAATTCATTGCAAAGGCTACTTACACTGGTGTCTTGAGCACACCGCGGGACGGCTTTCGCGTTTCTTTCAATCCTGGTGGCGGTTGACGTGGCTTGCAGGCACGATCCACCTCACCTTGACGCCGGGCAGTGTTCTCCATGAACTCTTTGTGATCGGCAATCAGAGCCTCCAGCGGTGGAATCTCGTCCGGCAGTGGTTCCTGCTCCAGATCTAAAACATGAAATCAAAACAAAAATCAAACTCCCATCCTTCCCCATAGTGCAAAATTAAAACATACTCAACAGCGTCGCTTCCAGTCCGGCCAACCAAGCCAACAGTTCCTCGATCGATTCGTCCAAATCCTTGAGCGATTTCAGATGTGATTCCAACTTGGTCTGACGGCTCAGAGCCCACTGCGAAATCTCGTCCCAACGGGACTGAATGATGGAGATCCAGTTCTTGATGATCGGAATCGCGTCCGGATGAGCCTTGCCCAGAATGGAGTTGGCCAGTCCGAGAGTTTCCTCCTTGTCGAACTCCTTCTCGCGCAGCTCCTTCATGAAGCGAGCATGCTCATTCAGCAGATCGTTGGCTTGGGCTTCATCGTCCGGAGCAGCGGCAGCGAAACGCAGCTTCTGTTCGGCCTCCGACAACCATTCCAAGAGCATGTGAACGGATTTGTGCAAGCGTTCCGCTTCCTTCAACGCCACCTCCAAACGAGACTTGCGACGGGTGCTCAGATCCTGCACATCTTCCCACAGTTTTTGCAATTCTTTAAGGTTCTTGCTAGTCTCCCGAGTTTCATCGGACTTTTCAAGATCCTTGCCAGTCTTCATGACGCTTTGCATTTGTGCGGAACGTTTGTCCAAGTCGGATTCCAGCTGCTTATGATGATCGAAAAGTGTTGTTACCGTATCCAAATCACCATGCACTGGACCATCCTCGGCAAGTCGAACCTTGGCCTTGCGCAACCATTCAAGTAACGCCTGGAGAGCATCAGCAAATTGTCCAGATAGCAACAAAGCCTCCTCGAATTTGCGTTGACGTTCGACGCTCTTGTGACACACACGTTTCCATGAATCCTTCAGTTCGTTCATCATCTTCGATAGCACCGGGTCATCGCTCTTCGGAGCACGGTCCATCAGACCCTTGCCATTGCGCATTGTGCTGTCGTAGAAGCTTTCCTTCGACTGTAACTGACGTTGAATCTCCCGTAGTTTCTCCAAGTGCTTCTTGATCTTGACCGCATCGTTGGTGGACTCCTCAGCAAGCGTATCCAGGGTGCTTTCAGTTTCTTTCAACCACGTAGTAAGCTGCAGCCAAGCGTCGTGGAATTCTCGGGCTTCTTTGTAGCCGTGATCCAAGGCACGAGTTCGTTCGGCAGCCTTAGCCACCACACGTTCCCAACGATGTTGTACCGAAACTAGAAGATTCTTGATCAAAATGACGTCCTGTTTCTGGCTGAAGTATTTCAGATGAGTTCCCTTCTTGTCCAGCAAGAGCATCGATTCACGATGAATGGAAACATCCTTTTGTAGGATTTTGTGTTCTTCCATCTGCTGCTGAATCGTTTCAAGCACACGGGAAACTGGTGTAGCGGAGGACAACTGTTTCTCCGCTTGAGTTAGCCATTCTACAAATGCTTGGAGAGCATCGTGGAACTCGGTAGCTTCCTTCAAAGCAATCTCCAACTTGATTTTCTTGTCGGAAGCTCGGGAAACTACGGCATCCCAGCGCTGCTTCAACGTTCTCAGCGTATGCTGGAGATTACTAGCCGAAACCTGCATCTGCGTTTGTTTACGGACGTATTCCTGTCCTTGTGCGATCAACGTTTCAACCTTTGGTCTGTTCTCCTCTAGCTCGTTGTATACTTCCATGAAGCGTTCCAGTTGCTCGGAAGCAGTTTCTGGCAGCCCACCAACAGGTTTACTAGCACCAATGATGGCGTCCACATCTCCCAACCATCCCAGAAGATCTTGGATCTCGGCGGTGAATGCTTGGGCATCACGCAAAGATTCTTCCAGCTCATGTTGGCGGTCAGCTGCCTTCTGTAGTAAATTTCTCCATTGCTTGTTCAACTGCTGCAATTTATCCTGTGTAGTAGAAGCCTCCAGCGAACCACGATCGTTCTCGATCAGCTTTCTGCCAGCATCATTCAACGTATCCACCGAGCTCTGATGCGCATGAATATCGTTGGCCAGCACCTTCAATTTAGCCAACTCAACCTCCAACAGCTGTGGATCTCCCGGAATTGGTTTCAGCTCGTCCAAATTAGCATCTGTCTTGTTGATCCACACCAACAGCTCGTTCAGAGCATGCTGGAACTGGCCCAGATGGAGAAGAGCGTGCTCCAGCTGCTTTTGCCGTTCAACCATTCCACGAAGGAGATTCTCCCAGCGGCGGTTCACCGAGGTCAGTGGTTCACGAATCGCACTTGCCTGTTCAGCTGAGGTACGTTCAGTGAGTTCAACCGCTTGCCTGTAGAATTGAAAGATATGTTATTTGAAGTAATAATTCATACCAACATTATAGCGTCTTTTTATGAATTATTCACAGATACGCTGAAATTTTGTTGCTGATGAAAATATTACAGATGTAAGTTAAAGATGTAGACTTTATCAATTGCAAGGACCCCAAGAGGTCGCTTTTCAAACAAAAGCACAAGTTTTACAAGTGGAAAATCGTTCAAAACTCAACCAATCAAAATTTGACCATATAATCGGTCAAGTCGTAAGTTTTGAACGATTCTCCAGATATTCCAAATCATAAAAGCAACAACATCCATAATTCATCTCTCTTGCCTGTTCAACGCTCTGTATCCACATTTGTCATCAATCAAAAATATAGAATTGCATGAAACGGAATAAAATACCATTATATATCACTTGCCCGGCCACCGGAATCAAAGTTAGATTAAAAATGGAAAAACACTCACCTATTCAACGCCTCAACCTCCACCATGTGCGGATCGACGTCGTCTTTGAAGTGCTTCAGCTGTTCAATCTGCTTTTTGACGGCTTCAATGTCTGATCCAAGCGGGCCTAACTTTTGGAATCGTTCCTCGGCCTTGACCAAGAAGCTCTGCAAATTTTGCAGCGTCTCGTGGAATTCCATGGCCTTTTCCATGGCGTCGATCAGGTTCTCCTCGCGTTTGGCGTACAGGGCAGTAATGTTATCCCAAGCATGGTCCAGGTCTTCGATGTGTTTCTTAACCTCTGGTTTGTCTGGTTCACCGCAGAGCGACATCAGGTTGTTTCCAGTACGGCGGACTTGTTCTACCTCCGGTTTGGTTTGGTCAATCTCCTGTCGGATTTCTTGCAAAGCGACCTGCTGTTTCTGGATGGCTTGTGGTTGAGCCGCTGGTGGTTCCTGAGTCTGAAGCGCTTCTTGTAGTTCCTTCAGCGTTTCCATGACGGCTTGCATCTCCTTCCAGAACTTGTCAGCCACAGATAAGGTGTTATCCAGAGCAGTTCCACGTTTAGAGGTTGTCTTTTGTAGCTCGTTCCACAGGTTGTTCAACTTCTCCAACTTCTTCTTGATATCTCGGACAGCTGGGTCCGCTTGATTGGTAGCCTTTGAAATAACGTCGGTAGCGGCGCGCTTGACGGCGGCGAAAGCTTCACCTCGCTTATCAATGTCTTCCACCAGAGCACTGTTCTCCTCTATCTGGTCGCGAATCTTTGGTGGATGGGCGGAAATTGGATCGGCCTGATTGGCCTGCTCGGCGGTGTTCTGTAGGGCACGTAGCATACCTTCCAGTTTGTCCGAGAATTGACTAGATTCCTGCAGAGCTTGCTCTAGAGCGTTCTGGCGTTCGCGTAGTTCTGTACGTAAGGCAGCATAACGAGCGTTGTCCGATTCTAGAATTTCGCTTATTTTAGCAGAATCGTCATCTGCTACCAAAGCCATCAATGCTTCTCCGGTTTTGTTCAGTTTATCCAGAAGTGGTTTGTGCTCGGAAATCGATTGCGTCAACCTTTCGTTCTTATCTTGTTGAATGGCAATCTGGTCGGGACGGAGAGCCGGCATCGCAAGCATGGAGATTTGATGTTCCATGTCGTTCAACCAAGTGACCAGGCCAGTGTGTGAATCGGCAAAGTGTTCCGACAACGGTAAGGCTTGTTCAAGTATTGCCAAACGGTTCGAGCATAGTCCAGCTACAGTATCCACGACTTCCTTTAGATCTTCCAACTTCTCACGCAGAGCAATGGTGTTTTCGTTAGGTTGCGATTCTCGAAGAACTTTCTTCGCAGCCGAGGTGACATCACGAACGCGTCCCTTCTGGCTTGAGATATCGTCGTTGATCGAGCGATGTTCTTGCAGTTGGGCCCGTACCAGCTTGGGTGTCATTGCCGGTAGATCAGCATCACGAAGAGTAGCATCCATATCGCGGAACCATTCCAGCAGTTCATCAATATCGGCAGTGACTTCATTGGACCGTTGTTTACTGAGGTGTAGACGTTCGGCCTTGCGCTGAATCTGCTCAACAATTGCCTCGAAACGACGGTTGTCGCGGGTTACGATTCCTTCAATAGTAGACGCTCCTTCTCCTGGTGAAATCTGGCATAGCTGAGGACCAACAGAATTTACGGTCTCCAAAACAGGTCTCATCTCGCTCAAGGCACCTTCTAGACGAACGATATCATTTTCGTTAGAGTCGCCGGTTGCAAGTGTAGATTCAGCAGCTTGCATCCAATCAACCAAACGGATATGGGACTGATGGAACTGCTGTACCAATGGCAGTGCATCTTGTGCGTGTTTTAAAAGATCTCCTCCCTTCGTTGTAAGTTCTCCATAACGACGCTGCAGTGAGTCGAGCTTGTCCTTGAGCTGAAGTGCCTCATCCGATGATATGTGCTTCATCAGTTCCGATCCAGCTTCAACCGTAGATTCTACATTCGGTGATCGGCTGGCAATATCTTCGTTGAGTTCTACCAACACATCCATCTGCTCAAGCAACTTTTCAGTATGCACTGGAATGATACGGAAGCGTTGCAGACGATTTTCCATGTTCTCCATCCATGAAACCAGATCCTGATAAGTGAGCACTAGATGTCGCAGGCCTTGGCGAGATTCATTCAGCACATGTCCGATATTCTCGCTGGCATGTACCAAATCGGTATACCGATCTGTGGTGTTCTTTACCTTTTCACTAAGTACCACACCCTCGTCGTCACCAACCAGTTCCATCAACTGTCCAGCAATGTCTGCCAACTCACTAAAGTCCGGTTGTTTAGAAAGGATCTCGTCATGCATACGTTCATGTTCGTGAATACGCTGTTGAATCTTTTCTTCGTCGGTTGGTACCAATTCCATCGCTTTCACTGCACGTTCAGCTCCATCCAACCATTTCGTCAGAGGAATCAGCTGATCTTGGAATTGCTTAGCAACGTGCATAGCCTGTTCCAAGTCCAGAGTACGAGTCTGAGCAGCGTCTGTCAGAGCATCAAAACGACCCATCAGTTCCTTCAATTGACGTTCAATTGCGGCCTTTTCTGAAGCATCACAACCAGCAGCAACCTCTTGACCTAACTGGAACAACGAAGACATCGAATTTTGACGATCCATCAACATTTTCGTTAAGAATTTCTGCTCTTGCAATTGCGCCTTCACGACCTTATAGTCAGCACTTGGTGGTTTTTGATTGGCGACCATCTCTTCGGTGTCCTTGAGCCATTTTGAAAGACCATCCAATGCTTCCTGGAACTTACCAGACTGCAACAATCCTACATCCAACCGACGATCGCGTTCGTTCATCTTTTCCTTAAGATCATTCCACTTTTCGTTAATCCTTTCCAGATCTTTCTCCAAAACTCCGGTCGGAACGCCACCTTGAGCCGATCGAATCAAGTCCTGTCCACTGCGATTTACTTCATCGATGTTCAGGATCAAAGGTTCCACATGACGTTGTTTAAAGCGACGGAAATCATCTTGTTGGTGACGTATCTGTTCCAATTCCGAGCTGACCGGTTTTAATTTCTTCACCTGATCAGACACATCGTTCAAATCATCCAGCGTACTCTGATGAAGATCGTAGAACTTCTGCAAAGCTTTCAATGCCTTCTGCAGCGCATCATCGTGATCACGAGTACGATTCTCCAGTTTTCCTAGCTGTCTTCTTAATGTTCCGATTTGGTCACGTGTGCTGGCTGTATCCGGAGCGAATCCAGAATCAACTAGCTGTTCACCAGCACGTTCAACTGCAGCAACGTGATCAGCGGTACGATCAATTTTACTCAAAATGCCGACTACCTCATCCAGTTGGTTCATTACAGTCTTGATTTCTCGAGCAGGTGGACTGAGTGAGTCAATTTGATTTTCCAGATCATTCAAATCCACGCCCAAAGCTTTCACGGCATCATTGAACTGCGATACTGCGGTTGCTGCGGATTGCAGCTCGCCGCACCGATCATCCAATCGAGCATGAAGATCTTCGATGCGATCGCCGATTCCATCAACCTCATTTTTCAGATGATCACCATCTCCACCGGCAGCGCGGGCTTCGACTGCAATATCGCTTGCCAACTTGCGAACGGCTTGAAGAGGTTTACGCAGTGCTGATGCGTCTTCCTTAATGGTCTTGACGCGGTCCAACAACTTCGGATCCTTAGCAGCACCTCCTAGTGCGTCATGTGCAGCTAGACGATCTTCGCAGCGACCAACAGCATGTTCGAGATCACGCAATTCCTCGTTGAAATCTCCCAGACGTTTGGCACATGTTTCTAAAGTTTGAGCACGAGCAAGCAGTTCATTGTTCAAACGTTCCCAGCGGTCCTTCATATCTTGCAGTTCAGCCTTAATCGGATCTTTGTCGACATCACATGCTCCGATAAACGACTCGCCTAGACCACGGGTGTTCTCATACTCTCCCGATCTCTTCCAGACGTCTGAGCGGAATGTCTGTAGTTCCTTCAATTGTTGATCAAGTTGCGACTTCTTCAGAATACCAGGCTTAAACGAGGCCAGTTTGTCTTCTGCTCCACGCAGCCATGCCAAAAACGTTTCTGATGCGGCTGAATGTTTCTTGCAGTGTTCCATGCAGGTTTGTAGCCGCGAGTGGCGATCAACCGCAGAATTGCGCAGGCGTTCCCATTGTTGAGATATCTTTTCCAGATCACGTTGCACAGTACGATCGGGGAGCTGTCCTGGTTTTTCCTGCAGTTCACGTCCTTTGTTCAGCAGCATAATGACTTCGTGTTCTCGGCTCATAACTTCGCGATAGATCGGCTCATGAGTATCGATCTGGTGCTGCAGTGTTGGGCGGTGAGCGGATACCAACAGGCGATCCGTTAGGTTGCCTAGCTCTCCCGACAACCATCCAAGAGTACGAGCACAAGTCTCGGCAAACTGTCGTCCATCTCGCAGAGCAGAATCAGTTTCTGCCTTTCGGTTATCCAGCTTCTTCTGTAAATTCTGATATTGCTTTCCAACGGCAGCTAAACGTGCGTTGACATCCGCTCGGGAAGCTGGATCGCTAAGAACGCGGCATAGAGCTTCACCGGCCGCTTCTGAATCTGCCAGAAGGGGACGCTGTCCTTCGAGTTGACGTTCCAAATTTTCAATCTTTCGCAATGTTTCCTGGTGATCACGATCCGTTGGAAGGGCATCCAAATTGTCACTTATGTTCTGCAAAGCTTCGCGCAGGCGGTTGAGACCAGCATCGAATTCCTTGGATGTATCAGCAGCGGCTCCAAGGCTTTGAGCGCGTTCATCCAGACGGCTAACAAGGTCATCCCATTTCTTCTGAACGTTCTTTAATTTGGAGGCCACCGCTTGTCCTTCGGGCGATGATTCTCGCTGATATTCGAGCACAGCGTTACCCACTTCCTGCAGATGGTTCAACTGGGGCTGTTGGCCACGGAATTCTTCACGAAGTACTTGCACTTGCTGAACTTGGCTTTGAACCATACGTGGATCAGAAGAAATTGGCCCAAGTACGGTCAGCATACGTTCTTTAGCTCCAAGCCAAGTGTTCAGGTTGTCATGTGTATCCAGGAAATCACGAAGCTGTTCGGAAAAGTTGATGCGATCCTTGCATAGATCGTGTAGATTCTTCCAACGATCGGCCACAGCATCCAGTTCAGACCGCAGGCGATCGGCACCCTGTACGTCTGGCTTACGTTTCAGTAGATCCTTTACTTGAGCTTTGGTAGAATCGAGCAAACTCTGCTTCTCGTACATTTCTTCAAGAACCTTGCGAGCCTGTTTATTGCAACGTTCGGCTTCGTCTTTGTTGCTAATGACTTCTTTCGGCACTTGACGTTGAATTTTGTCCAGGAAGGTGGCCAAAGTCTTCAAACTCTCCTGATGTTTGCGAACTTCGTCTCTCACGGAATCCAGCTCGTTCTGGCGATCGTTCAAGCGTGCCCCAACCAAACTGTACCGATTGTTGATCTCCGTCAGCTGTTGCTGGATCGGTGTAAGATCGGTTAGCTGGAAACCATCTTGCGATGATCGCCGACTACCAAATCCGCTCGATCCACCGGGAGATAGCGGAGACACAGTAGGGCTTTGTCCCACAAGCAGGCCCTTGGTTGGGCTAGGCGATCGCGCATCTCCCGACATGCGGCGCATTGGGCTGACGGTCGATCGTTTGATTGGGCTGTAGACGGAACGTTTTCGTGTTGGACTGTCCGGACGCACTAAGGCATCGTACTGAGCCCCTAGATCGTTAACTTTATCGACGGTTACACCATAGTCACGATGTTCCTTGATCAATGGTTTCACTTCCTCGATTTGATACTTGATCGTTTCAATCTCTACTGAAACTGGAGCCAAGTTGTTCGTTCTGGTTTCAATGCTTGACAGCCATACCAACACTTGATCCTTAAGATCTTCGTAGGCGTTCAACTGCTCGGCCTTCTGTTTCGACAATTTAAGCTTCTCTTCGAGAGTGATATCCAGATTTTTCCAGGCGTTCTCCAATGCTTTGATACGATCCCGAACCACTCCAGTGTCAGTTACGTCACGTTTGCCAATGAGGTCTTTGCCGAGTCTCACACAATTCTCGTACATGGGACGAAGGTGTTCCTTGTTTCTTGTCAACTCGATCATACGCTGGGTCAAGGTGTCTGCTGGCAGAGAGGTCAACTCTCGTCCATCGAGAGCTTCCTGTAGGTTGGAAAGTTCTAGCTCTATACTAGCTGCATCTTCGTTGAACTTGTTTAGCTGGGCTTGAGTGTCTTCAAGGAATTCGCCACGCTTTATAGCCTTGTCCAGCAGTTTTTCGAATCTGCCGGTTACGTCGCTCAAGTTGGTTTCTATTCTCTTGGCAAGACGAGCGTTTGAAGCGTTAGACATAAGTTCACGAGCAGATAGTGTAACGCTTTCTAAACTGGTGCGATGCGACTCTAGATCATTCAATAGGCCACGATGTTCACGTACTTGTTCGTTGAGGCGTTCTTTGATAAGAGACGCTGGACGGTTTTGTAGCTTGAACTTGTCTTCGGACTGGTTAATCCAGCCGGATAAGCCGTCAAGTGCATCCTGAACACCTTGTGACTGGACTAAAGCCGTATCCAAGAGTTTCGAGCGATCTCCCAGAGCTAGCAGCAATTGGTTGTATTTGTCCTTGACATCCTCAACCGGTATTTCCAGAGCGGAGACTTCGGATGGGCTTAGACGCCCGGCAAGTGATTTCAGTAGAGCATCTAGACTGTGTTGTACGTTATCGATTAGGCGTCCTTGGGACAAGAACTCGCTCTGCAGTGCTTTCGTTTGATTCATTTGATCCTGAACTGATTGTGGATCAGCGGCAATTGGATCGGAGAGCACCGCACTGACACGGGGTTGAACATCTCTCAGCCAAATACGCACCTTTTCCAAACATTCCTGGTATTCTCGTTGACGTCCGCCAAGACCTGCAAGTCGGTCAAGCAAGGCATTGGCACGGTTCAATAGATCACGGTACTGGGCAGTGGCCAAGGATACTTCTTGACGAATTGGACTATCCGAGCTGGATACCTGCTCGATGTGAGGTAGTCGTTCTGGCAGTGTCGTGCGGAAGTCATTCAGCACGGATAAATAATCTTTGCATTCATCGACGAACTTCTGGGCAGCCATGGTGATGAATCGAAGATCGGCTTGATGAGCGACGACATCGCCATGGAATTCCTTCACCGATTCGGATTGTGTGGACAGGCGATTAAGGTCAGACAGGGTGTTTTCCTTGTCCTCCAGTGTTCGACGAGATGTCTGTAGCCATGTGGAGAAGGTATCCAATTCGGAACGGAGTTTTCCGAGTTCATCACGAGCAGCACCCAAACGACGAAGGAGCTTGTTGGTGCGGTCCTGTGCTTTGTCGACTCGAGAACGCAGTTCACGGCCGGAACTTTCCAGCGCAGCTACCTCTGGAGCGCTCAACACATCCCCACCGGTAAGAACCAGTTGACGGACCTGCTCCAGGCACGATGCCACCGGACGAGATTGGGCATCTATGTCCTCCTTGATTTGCTGCAAAGGCATAATAGAATGAGGTTTGTTTTATGGGGTTGTTGCTGGCGAGACATACCTTTAGGGAATTGATTTGATTTCTCAAGTCATCAACCCGTTCCTTGGGTCCTCCGACTGAGGCAATGTCTTGCTCAACCCTGGTAATCCATTCCAGGAGTTTCGCGAGATGGTCTTCACAAAGTGCAAACTTCTCAACGACGGCTTGCTGTTGGAGATAATTGTAAACAAAGTGAAACAATCGAATCGTTTGATTAATATTCAGTGTGAACGTCCGATTAGCTTATGTCAGCTTCAACAAAAAAAAGCAGGAAACATTTTTTTTGTACAAAAGGTCTCATCATTTGATTTTCTTACAGTTGAAAAATGTTTTTGTATTAATGATGATGGTACACAAAGGAAAACAAAAATACCACAAAAACGCAATCATAGAAGAAAAAAAACACAGATAAACAGGAAATCCCAAATGCTGAAAATAAACATAGATTATAGATGGAAACACCCAAACAAACAAAGGTAATGAAAGATTTCCTCAGTAAAAAAAGGCATAACCAACAAACAATAGCAAAAGAATAGAGCACACACGCACACAGTCGAAGAAGAGCAGAAATAATGACAGATAAAGATGGTGGTCCTTCCAAACGGGTGTGTTTGTTGCTCGGAATGATGACACGGGAGACGACACTGTCCTCCCGGGTGTCTCCTGCGTCGTTTACACACATACAATGATACAAGTAGTACAAAACAAAAGAAACAACGCATACACCAGTAACGCATTCAAGGCGCAAACCATTCGCCGCACACGCAGTCAGTTATTGGTTTGTGTGTGTTGTTGTTGTTGTAGTTAATGTGTGTTTGTTTGTGTTAGTTTTGTTCTGGTCTAATTATTCGTGTATGGGGTTAGAAACGTGCAATTAATGTTACTTTGCTTCGTTTACAACATTCAACAATTAATTAACAAAACTATAAGAAGGAACAACATATGTACATTGCTGAAAATAAGAGAATATTCGAGAGAAGTAAAACAAAAAAACACAAAGGAAATTAAGATGTAACAAAAGGCGGCTTTACCTTACGTGGTTCCAAGAACCAATTTCAAAACGTAATATCTCATGTAAACTCATGCAAAGGTTGTAGAAAACATTTACACATATATTGATCTTATCTCTAAACTTTGTGACTTAAGTTCAAAACGAAGAAAAAAGTATTTGTCGTGTAGTTTTGGCCTTTTTTCTTGCTAGTTCCTTTGCTTCTCGGATGTGCGATCGAATCATTAGTGTGGTTGTACGTGGTGAAATGTTATGCACTTACAATTTGATTTTCCTTTTTTAAATGTTTACATTGAAATGGATGTAGATTAGGAGAAAACATCAATCGGTTTGATTCACGCAACTCCATGGGATGCGCACTTTCATACACATACAAATGTGCGACCGTGGTGAGTCGTACACACACATGCTTGCATAGATTTGTGGTGTTGTATGTCGATGTGTAGTAGTATAGTTGGTTTGGTGGTGGCATTTCTCTCTGTGGTGTGTCTTCGCAATGGATGCGAATCGCTGATTCATTCATTTTCTTTGAAGATGGCTTTGGAAGATTTATTTTTTCGTATTGCAGGTTCTCTCAATTTTGATTCGATGGGAATTCAAGTGATTTAACAGTTTGGTTGTGTGCGTGCATTCGCGAGAAAAGGGTGTGTGTGTTTTTACGTAATAGTGTATTAGAGAGATGGAAATGGCAGGAAGAAGGCCCGAAGTGAAAGGGAGAGTAGATAATGTCAGTGTGAACGTGTGTGTGTGTTTTTATCGACCCGCTTCTGTATACGGAGGGGTTATGTACTGGCAAACAAAAGTCTAGCGAAAAAGCAGATGGCATTGTGAGTAGAGAGCCGGCGCGCTCTACTGTATCCACTAGTAGTTATACATGCACCGATCAATTGATAGAACAACACGGATTATTAATAAAACCGAAATGGAAGCACATAATAAGAGGAAACCTAGAAGCTATTCGAACAAAAGGGGTATGGCGGGGTTAACAGGAAAAGGGGTTTGTGGTAGGATTCGATGCAATTTTGTATGAATTGGCATGCAAAAGTTTGATACGGAATAAGCTACGTATGATCTTTTTCAACGGCGAAACGAGTGAACATCCAAGTGAACAATTGAATACGGGAAATGTTGACAACGTAATTCGATGACAATGTTTAAAAGAAAATGAAAATATTTCCTCGAGTAATGTTATTACAGAGTGTCTTCTAATTCTTACGAAATTGACTGGATCCGTAATCTAAACGTTCAAGATTCGGTTCTATTAAATTAATGAATATCGAAAGTTTATTTCGCTGAGTGTAGGATCTTCAGGCACCCTACAAGCAATCTAATCGTCACGTTATTCACAAGGGAAGCACAAGTTATTTTTTCTTCTATCAAATTCTGTTATCCAAACATAAACCAATCTTCCACATAGATTGAAATTCTAATAAACAGTACGTGAAATTTCACGTAGTGTTCTTAATTTGAAGTTCACGTACACAGATAAAAAGAAACATTGAATTTTCTGCGTTATCTAATGCACATAGAGAAAATGCTAGATTTGGCAGAAAAAAATGAATTATTTCATGTAAATTTAAGCCAGATAACGCCTGAATCTAGCCTGTTGTAAGAAAGATTGCAAACATTGTTGCATGGCACATGAAAGATTGCACACAATTTCATTGTTTACGCCTCCTTCGGCTTGGAATTAAACGAGGGGAAATTTTACGAACTTGTTAAAATTAATTATTTTTTTCTGTGTAGAAATGACGTGCCGATATGTTTTAGTGTAGCTGCTAACGTATGCACAATGGGCCAGGATCCGACAAACTTCTAATTTTGGACTGAGTCTATAAAAGAGCAACGCAGAAACTGAAGCAAAATCTACCCATCGAGGCTAGTTATTATCGAACAGGCCATCTGAAGTGAACACAAACGCAAAATCAAAAATTATCAAAATTTGTGTTGTATGTTCCTTGTTAAGTAACGCGGTGAAATGAAGCTACTCTGATTTTAGGCACTGGGATAGTGCAGCTCTCAATAGGTCTTAATAGTCTAGCTCCACGGCACGTGGACGTAATTCAATGCTTGAATCCTGATCATCCATCTTATCGCAAGCTGTAGGAAAATTCGTAACGTAAATTGGGGTTCATGGAAAGGACATCGTGGAATTTGAAGACATTTTCACCATTTATAAAGATTTTTTTACGCAATGAGCAGATCAGACCCGTCGCGTCATTGCACAATGATCCTGAATGCGAATTTAGCTGGAAAGATAAATTTTAAGCCTAAGTTTGAAGTTTAGGAGCAAAATTGTCGTCTACAAAGCTGTTTCTAATAACAAGGCGTTCCTTATGTTGTGATTGAAAACTAGGGTGGTACTTATTTTCAGAGAAATCGAAAAACTAACTTTTTTGTTGCAGCAACAAAGGCACACATTATTCGGAAAAGTTGTAGAATATGTACTTTCAAGCTACTATGATGGTAAATTTTTTTCTGTACCTTTGATATGACCGAATTACAGCATTTTTTCCTACGTACAGTACAGTACAGAAAAAAAATATATTATCAAAGTAGCTTGAAATTATTTATTCTACAACTTTTCCGAATAGTGTACGCCTTTATTTCTGCAAATAAAAAAGTTAATTTTCGATTTCTCTGAAAAAGGACCACCCTAGTTTTCAATCACAACAAGAGAAGCGCCTTGTTATTAGAAACAACTTTGTAGAAGACAATTTTGCTTCAAAACTTCAAACCTAGGCTGAAAATGTATCTTTCCAGATAAACTCGCATTCTGGACCACTGTACATTGGACCGGAAAGCCTTCATTCCGTAACCAATGGTCACGACCTGCGGCTTGAGACCTTCACTGCAGCCAGCAAGTAGACGAGTATCCACGAAGCTGAGACCACAACGGCGCAGGAAATGTAGGCACTGGTCAACGACGGAGACGGAATGACAGGTTCGATGAAGAGAGCCAGAGAGTGGCAGACGCGCGGAATGCCGCCAGAAGCCGAATGCTTGTGGCCGGGAGTGGTACAGGGAAGCAAGAACATAAGAAAAGCGAATCCACCGCAGAAATAAAAGGCAGCACGAACAAAGTGTGGTAGCGGATGGGGTTAGACGCCCGGCAAGTGATTTCAGTAGAGCATCCAGACTATGTTGTACGTTATTGATTAGGCGTCCTTAGGACAAGAATTCTCTCTGCAGTGCTTTAGTTCCCACAAGATGTGGACCCACCGACCTTAGGAGAGGCTAAAGAGGCTACAAGTGACCTGAAAAACTGCAACGCTACAGGGAAGGACGAGATCCCGGTCAAGCTTCTCGAGCACGGAAGTGAGCAGCTTCACCAATCGATACATCGAGTACTTCTGTAGCCAGGTATAAAAAGAAATACCTTCCAGTTGGTTGGACGGCCACATACGTCCAATCTACAAAAAAGGGCACAGACTGGCGGGCGCCAATTATAGAGGGATTACCCTGCTGAATTCGGCGTACAAAATATTGTCGCGCATCCTGTTTAACAGAATGAGACCTCTTGAGGAGTCCTTCGTTGGCCAATACCAGGCTGGTTTTCGTAAGGGCCGATCAACAACGGATCAGATGTTCGCTTTGCGAATGATCTTCGATAAACTCCGGGAGCGTAACTTGCAAGCTGGCAGCGTGCGATTCAGTGAAAAGAAATTAGCTGTGACAGCTAATGCCTGAACATGGTTTTCCGGCGAAAGACGTGCAACGTTGGATGACTCGAAAGCAAGTGTTCGGGTTGGAGACGAAGTGTCAACCTCGTTGGTGACGTTAGATGGTGCGATTGGGAGATCAGGCGTGCAGAGAAAGGCACTATCATCACACGGACGCTTCCCAACAAACATCAGTGTTGAATAACTGCTTGTTCTAGAAGACAAAGCTGAAAAACTTCTCCAAATTTGTTTGAAGAAACAGTTATCCAGCATTGATGTTTGTTGGGTTATGCTCCTTGGCTTTGCGAACGATATTGACCTCATTGGAGTCGATCGCAGTGGCAGTGGAGGAGACCTTCGTACCTCTGAAGAGGAAGACAGCTAGGATAGGTCAAAAATTCTACCAAAACGAAGTACATGGTTATTGGTAGAGATAGAAGGAGGTCTAGTAGAGTTGGTACTGAGTTAGTGTTTGAAGTTGTTGAAGAATTTGTTTAACTTGGATCACTTATGACATGTGACAACGACATTTCCCGTGAAGTGAGAAGACGTGTTGCGGCTGCAATAGAGCCTTTTACACGAACTATGTAACCAGCTTAGGTCCCGCAACTTGCGAACGAAAGCAAATTTTGCGCTGTATAAAACATTGAGTGAAGCCAGGTGTGACAAACGAAACTGGCAACCGTGACTGACAGCCAATGCTGTTGGTACATTCAAACGCTGAACAAAAACTATGTCTAAAAGGCAATGTTCTCAGGACAACACGAAAAGCTTCAAAGAACAACAATACATTTCAATTGAAATGGAGGACACATTGATTGTATTGCTCACTTCGGACGTCGCAGGTCAGGCAATTTGCCAAAAGCATCCTCAGAAGAATGCATTCCTACTAGATCTGTATTTTTATAGATGGTTTATGTTTGTGTTTGACATGAATATCATCTGCGGAAGTTTTTCGGAAGGTTAATCGTCATGGGAGTAAATGTCATGACATTCTTGTACTGCTTTCTACAGACGACAAGGCTAGTTAAAAAAAAGTTACAACTTAGGCATATGTCACTCGGAATTTTAGTTTGTTGCTGTAATTTCACTGATTCACAGATAAAAAGAAACTTTGAATTTTCTGAGTTATCTAATGCACATAAAGGGAATGCTAGATTTTCCAGACAATGATGGGATATTTTATGTAAATTTAAGCCAGATAACGACTGAATCTAGCCTGTTGTATGAAAGATTGCAAATATTGTTGTATGGCGCATGAAATGTTGCAAACAATCTTGTTGTTTACGCCTCCTTTAGCTTCGATATAAACGACGGGATATTTTACACGCTTGTTAATTTTTTTTTACTGTGTTGTTGAATAAATGCTTTTATAATCAAGCTACCAAATACAGTCACACGTAATTTCTAAACCGTCGACAAAATAGGGCGACATTTTTCTCTTTCTGTATGCTACCTTCTGCGTTTGCTTAAGCTGTACCTAAATGTTGATGTTGTGCGGGCCTTAACATTTAGCAGTAGGCGCCAGTTTTGCGAAAAAACAATACATTTGGCACCCCTGTTCGTGTGTCAAATAATTGATATCGTGTAGTTGGGATAGATTCCGATATGTTTCGGATGAATTCCGATAGCAAATAAATTGATATGTAACATTGGAACATATGCTCTACTTAACTAATCTAGTGATCAATCTGGAATATACGCAAGTACAGCAGTGAAATCTTTGGTGAATATTAGTGAGATCTATCTGATTATAAATCAATATTTATTTTTCCTATTAACAAATCTTAAAGTGTCTTTGGATATGATATATAACCACGGAATTGGCGTGACTCTCCAGATATTCCAAAACAGTTTGCTGGCTCAGCAATAGAACAATCACCTTCTTACTCCAGCCGCTTTCAATGGTGACTCCAAAGAACTTCTGACTTTTTTTTCCATAACTGCCATTACTGCCATAACTGCTTAACTACAGATTGAGTCTGACACTTTCTCAGCTGTAGAAAGCTGTTTTGATTTAAAATTTTGACAGAAGCTACGAATTAACCTGAATTAAGGCTTGGGTCATTTATTATAGCGGTCGAATCGGAAATGTTTCGGCAGAAGTTTGAAATGTTGCCTCTTTCCAGTGCTGAAAAGTTCAGCTCAGGTTTTTTTCATGATGTTAAGAGGGATCGGCGACTTAATGGTAATCGTCTAATTTCATGATTAAAAGCAAGCCACTCATGTGGTATCAAATGGAATATTATTATTATATGATTCTCACAAGAAGAATTCCAAATGGACCAATAAAGTAAATCAAACCAACTACCCTCAATGATGGAATTAAAATTCAATTTTTGTTCGAAAATCTTAAAACTATTTACGATTCTGTGGTAAATTCTCACCTGAATACTTGCGAATTTTCAAGAGAATTTCTTCGGAACACTGAAGTGATTTTAAAGAAACTTCTGTAAATTATCGCAGAATAAAAGTCTAAAATGTTAACCATCCTGCATACAATTCAGAGAGTTTAAAAACAGAGCTTGAGCTCAAAATCCAAGGTGGTGGGAAGTGAAACTTCGAGAGGATTGATAGCAATTGCAATCCAAATTAGTTATAGAGCAGTTTAAGAACACTCCTTGGAAGAAAATTCGAAAAAAAAAAGTACGAATACGTAATCGAATCCTGATGCAAAATTGAATCCCATTCGATATAAATATGTCAAACTACATGATTGCGCTTGTAAAAACCGAAAATATGCGATGCATTTACTGGTGAACACATTCGAATTCGATCTTCTTCCCTGAATTGTTTGGGCTAACCAACGGACACAATAATTCAAGTCACAAAGGAATACTGGTTTATACAGAAGAAAATGAAGTAAGTGCTATTTGCAAAAGAAAAGAAGAAAAAGAAAGAGGTAAAACAGTGTTTTATATTCATATTGTGGGTGCACGCAAAGCAGTATACAAAATAGATAAAAAGATGGTAACGTAGGAGAACATCAAAGCCGTCAACATTTGGTCAAATCACTTGAATGACACACTTCAATTAGTGCTTTTGTTAAGATCACACGCATCCTGTTTCACGTTACTGAGATATGCTTAATTGAGATATGCGTAAATTTAAAAGAAGGGGATGGTTGTGGAATGGGAAGGATATGACCCGCGCGATGAAAGATGGCTTAGTTAGTCAAGAAAAAAGAATCACAGAGAGGCCGGATCGAAAAGGAAATTTGGTTTTGCCCTAACTCTAACTTTCAAATCTCTTAGTTCTTTTTTCCCTAACTGAAGGATGAATGCAATTGGAGGGTTAAACAGAATGGGATGAGCTTTGGGACTGGCCTTCACATTCTCAGAGCGCGAGGATAAATACGAGCACGAGCTTATAAAGATATCAATAAAAATTATTTAAAAAAAACCGGTTAACAGAAGATGTGGTTAACGGAAATCCAAAATTTTAAAATGACAAAAAAGACAGGTAAGAGTGTGAGGGAACACAAAAATCTGGTCGCTGATGGCAGCAGGTTTTTTTTGTGCGCAGTATACCACTTACCCTTTGCTCTGCTTGAATGAGATATCCTCGGTCACGTGCTTTCACGAGATCTATCTTAGTTTGTTCACTTGCAAGATTGAAATGTCCACCGATCGGGTCGATTAGACCGTTGCCAACGGCGGTGAGCAACGGCACAATTACACTATTATTACTTATGTCACGTACCATTGTTGTTGTTGGGTCAATTAAACCAGATTGAATGGTTTCATTTAGGGTTTTAGGTTGGTTAGGATGGAACGGGTCTTCGAAAGTACCACGCTCGGGCTTGTACAAACTATAGTTAAGGGCATCCATAAGACAAATCGCACGCTTCGGTGTTATCAGCAGACCACTATCGACTGCCGTCTGGAGAGTTGTCAACTTGGACGTGTTGGTATCCAGTACATTCGACTTATCGGCATCAATCAGTCCCTTGCGGAACGCTTCCGGCAAAGGAAGGAACTTTTTCTTGGCACCATCCTTAAGCAGGACCGATTCGGGATCGACATAACCTTGACCGATCGCGTCTTTCAGGTTCAATATTTCGGTCACATCGCTTTCCGTCGCACCACCACCAATCGTTGGAGTTTTGTACAAGAACTTACCGGTCGACAAATCCAGCAGACCAGATTCAACCGCTTGATCAAATGTCAATGGTTCCCGCACAAATACGACATTGCTACCGTCAAACACGAAGAACGACTGTTTCGGATCAACTGTGGCACGGCTATCTTCGGTTATCAAGTTATCCTGAATTGCTACCCTCAGAGGCAAGAACATCCGGCTCTTCGGATGCTTCATCACAGACTTATCTAGAGATAAAATGTCATGGCGTAAAGCATCCTTCAAACTCATCTCCTTCGGAGCTTTGCCTAACGGTGATTCCTGCAGTAGATTATCTATGCTTTCCTTCCTCTCGAGTATCTTTCCAGTTATCGGTCTCTGAACCGTAACCAGCAAACCCTTATTGAATGCAACGTCAAAGTTGTACGTCCTATCGGACTTCCTATCCGTCACTTTACCTTTCTCTACGTCTATGTCATGATCAGCGATTGCTGCTCTAAGCGGTTTGTCCTGCCCTGTCACTGCGTCCTTGTAAACCGTAGTCTCAAAATCTAACAGTCCACTATCTAGAGCTTCCTGCAAATTAATGTGGTCACCAGAAATAGGTTCAATGAACGTGCCGGAATCTTGCCTGTACAGTTGAAGTTTAATTGCCTTTTCCAAAGACAACAACTTCTGATTAGTAACAATCAACCCCTTTAGTCGGGCTTCCTGTAAATCGATCTTATTTCCCTTCGGCAGAACGTATACACCCTCTTGATCATCGACTATCTTGGCACTTACGGCTTCATCCAGACGGACGTATTTGCCTGTGACTGTATTCTTAACAATAGAAGAGCCTGCATTCACAATGTCTTCCCGGCAAGCCTCCTCTAATGTGATCTTCCGGTTTGTGATCGGATGAATGATCTTCCCACTTTTCTTATCATAGAAACCCATAGAAAGCGTTTCGTACAACCCAAATCCAGCACTTTCGATGTCAACGATCAATCCCAGAGCAAGAGCTTCGTTCAACGGAATGAATACTTCACTTCCCGGTTCTTTGAACACTCCCTCTCGTCGGTCAATCAGTTTCGCTCTACACGTCTCGAACAAATTCAGCATGATTTCGTCTTTTTCGTTAAAGAAGCACGGCAACTGGGGATTGATAACAAACTTCCTGGTCGCTTCGTGCAATGTAATCTTACGTCCGGATTTTGGATCGACAATCTTTCCACTCTTATCGTCATAAATACCTTGATGGATTGCGCGCTGCAAACTGATCGGAGCCTTGCTATCGTACAGCAATCCAATATCGAATGCATGCTTCAGTGTAATTTTTTCGCCACTATGATTAACGTTCGAGTTTTGTCCATTGACTAAATCGCTCTCGATGGCATCAACTAAGTTCAGGTCCTTGTAGAAACCGGTAGTAGGATCCTTGATCTGCACTGAATTCGGATCGATCACCTTTTCGGCAATCGCTTGAGCCAATGTCAACTTTTTACCGGTCTTCGGATCCATAAACATACCACTACTTTCCCTGTAGATACCCTTCATAACAGCCTCACTCAAACTAATTGGTTTTCTCACTTCAACTAATAAACCCCGGTCAAATGCTTCCCTGAAATCGATCTTATTACCAGCCTCATCCAGAATGGTACCCCGTTTTACATCTACCGTACCATTCTCAATAGCAAGCTCAAATGGTTGAATCTTGCCAAAAACATTCACAATAGTAGATTCAGGATCCAACATACCACGCCGTATTGCACGCTCTGTGGACATCTTTTCTGGTGTTGTAGTACTGCTAAATTGACCAGACTTCGGATCATAGAGACCCCGAAACACTGCATCCGGTAAGCTGCATCTACGCTTGGCTACTACAATGATTCCTCTTTCCAGAGCATCCATCATACCCATACTCAAGCCGGATCCAGAATCTACTACCGTGCCCGACACGGGATCGACCAAGTTTCCACGGATAGCTTCCGAAAGACTCACAACACCTCTACTCTTAGGATCTCTCACGATCAAATCAGTGGTGGAAATCTCGCCATCGGCGATTGCCTTTTCTAACGTGACTCCAGGCGCTCCATCGAAGCGCAACAATCCACTTTGTTGATCGTAGAAACCTCGTAGAAGGGCATCCGTCAATGAAATTGGCTTCTTATTGCTTAGGATGTAACCCTTCTGATAGGCGCGATCAAGTGTCAACTCCGGTCTTGTTAGCACACCTCGAACGTCATCTAACAGCCCAGATTCAATAGCTTCCCCACATTTGACGACTTTTTCTTTCTGCTCGTCCCTGACCAATACGCTTTCGATTTCCACCAACTGTGAATCGATAGCGTCTTTCAAAATATTCTCCTCCCCATTTCCAGGATTCAATATCTTTCCCGAGCTGGGGTCATAGAATTCTTTGTTCAATACATCGATTAAACTATGTGTGACCTGCTTTGTATCCATCATCTTCTTCTCCAAGGCTACGTCCAACGGAACCAACTGGTCCGTAACAGTATCCTTTATTTTTCCAGACTCACTATCAATCAGCTTTTTATCCAAGGCATCCTGCAAAGGCACCAATACATTCTCCCTAGTATCTTTCACGTTCGAAATCTTCGGATCAACGATACCCTTATCTACCGATTGTTGTACATCAACCATTTCTTCGGTGATCGTATCCAAGATCAAGCCCGATTCTGGATTGTATAACCCCTTCCGAACGGCTGCCTCTAGCGAAATTGGCTTTCGTTTACCTTCCAACATGTAGCCGCGGTTGTAGGCATCGTTCAGATCGATTTCTTCCTGCGTTTCCCGATTGAAAATCACGCCCAACTTCAGATCGATGATTCCACGCTCTATCGCAACACGAAGTGGCACAACTTCACCGTCAGTCGGATCTCTGACCGAAACGGAATCGTTATCGATGAAGCCAGCCCGTAAGGCCTCGGCAATTGGAACACTCTGATTGTTTTGAACCAACTCTCCAGTTTGTGGGTTGAACTGACCGGCGTCCAATACCTCAGAAAGTGTTGGCGAGTGATCAAGGTTTTCACTTGACGGTTCTCTCTGAATGATCCAACCCCGTTTACAACACTCAACAAACTTGACCTTCTTTCCGGACTTATTGTCCAGCATGTGCCCCGTGGACCTATCAATCAGATGTTTTTGAAGAGCTATATTTAATGTTTCATATTTGTCCCGACCCAGATCCTTCACGAACACCGTATTCGGATCAATTAAACCTGAGTTGTATATCAGATCACGGAAGGACACTTGTTCACCGTCATTTGGATTGATGAAACAACCCGTATCCGGATCGTATACACCCAAATCTATCAATTTCTGCTTGGTCAACGATTGGTCTATGATTAAACTATCAGGTTCACCTTCAACGAACGAAACCAATTCTTTGGAAATAATGTCCACAATGTCGTAGATTCGCACATTCCTATTATCAAGACCCTCCTCTATCGTGTAAGACATTTCTTTGTCATCAACCAAAACGCGGCAGATCTTGGGAATGATTTTACCCTGCGAGATCGCTTCTCCGATGGGCATCCTCTCATACGTTTCATCCTTGACAGGCAGGTGCTCTGGCGTTTTCTCAACAATATTAAATGTGACGTGCTTCTCTGGAGTTTTCAGCTTTCCATCTGTGTCTTCCTGATCCAGTATGCCACCGATTGTTTTCTCAAGCTCTCGGAACTCCCGCTGACCATCCCCAGGGGAGCGCTCATTTTGCAGGAATGCAGCCGTGGCATCCTTAGCGGAAGCCGGCGTCGTGATCGTCTGGTGTGGGGTTTCAAGATCTGTTGAACGATCCTTCATTAGAGCATCGACAACTACTTTACCGGCCAATATTGGGGCACCAACAACGGCCATCAGCCCAAGTTTGGCTGCATCCAAAACCTTCTTCCCTGTTTCACTACTCTTTGAATCTTTGCTCGTCTTGAGCTCTGTGGGACGCTCAGGGGTTTTCTCCTTTTCAAAGGTTGCGGAGACCACGTGAGTTGCTGTCTGCGTTGGAACTGCTTTATCAATTTTCACAGCCAGTGGGTCTTGATTGGTCGCTGAAAGTGACTCAGATCGGTCTTCAGTGGCTTTAGGAGAGGAGCTGTCTAACTTCTCTTTCGGTGAATGAACAGCAGTTGGTACTGCATCTACGCTTTCTACGCTATCTTCTTGCTTTGGCACTTTGTTATCAGTCGTAGATTCTACCAATGCTGGGGCCTCTGCAACAACTTGAGGAGTTGGTGTAGTTTCTTCTAATGAGGTTTGATTATCACGAGGTTTATTTTCAGAATCCTCTGTACTCGTAGTACTCTCTGAGTTTTGCCTCTGATCTTCTTCCGCCAACTGCGGAATCAATTCGATTTTAGCTGTCATTTCTTTATCGTCAAATGGTTTGCTTATGATTGTTTCGGAATCCAGTTCATCAATGACAGGTTTCGGGTTGGAATCGTTTGAGGTTGATTCGGCTATCAATTTATCCGGACTTACATCTGATATCGCCGCCTTAACTGGGATGATTTCTTCACTAACCGTTGTTGGCGTAACTGGCATATCTGTTTTTTCTACAACTAGCGGCTCGGTCGGTGATGATTCAGGTGTTCCAGAACTTATTTGCTGGTTGGTATTATTTTCCTCAGCAGGTAAACTGTTTAAGGTTTGATCGACGTCTAAGACTACTGTTTTGATGATTACTGTTGATGATTCTGAAACAACTGATGTAACTTCCGAGAATTCTTCAGTAGCTATATTTTTGTCTGATTTAATGGGCTCCATGCCTTCATTCAAGTTATCCGTAGGAGTTGAAGTAAAAGTCTCCATGTCTTCTTTCGTAGGTTGCATCAAAGCTGAGTGTTCTGCAGAAGTGGGTTCTGCGAAACTATCCAACTCAACTATCATTTCTTCCTTGATCGGAGCTTCATTCTTCCTTTTCGTAGGATCAGTGGATTCTTTCTGAACAGACGAAGAATCCTCAGGGATTATCGACACTTCCGTAATTACAATGGAAGGTTCTACATTTTCTGTTTTTATAGTAGAGCTGGCTTCTTCGCTAAATACAGTGACAATAGGTTCCACATGTTTCTCAAGCTTAATGTCGGTTTTAATGTCAGATTGAAGTGGTTCATCATTGGCTATTTTAACAACCGATACAGGAGCTTTATTAACATCAACAGAAGACATGCTTTCCGTTGAAGATGTGTTTGTAATAACTTGCATCGTCGTTGAACTGAACTGTTGGCTGGATGACTCTATCACTACACCAGAAGAATCAACAACGACCGAACTTGACTTTTCAGCTTCTTTCTTTTCAAACACCTTTTTGACCGCTCCTGCGATTGCCATTCCTCCTAAAACGGGTGCTCCAACAACTGCCATCAAACCCATTTTGGCAGCATCTCTGATATTTTCGCCAAGTTTACTGTCGCTTGTAGAATTCTTTGATTGTGATGGCCGAACTCCCGTGCTAACCATAGGATCTTGGTGGAGCCCTGTTTCAGTACTTATTTTATGAATAATTTCCTGCCGGCTCTGGTCAACTAACGATCCGGGCTTCGTAATGTCAACGCTTGTAACTACTTTATGAATCATTTCCGGCGACCGATTCAACGCTTCGTCGCTTGCCGTTTTCGACGCAATGAAACCCTTATCGACAGCGTCCGAAATTGACATAACATTTCCGGTGTCTGGGTGTCTGAATGTGCCCTTGGTTACATCTAGCAGTCCTCTCTGCAGAGCATTACTGAAGTTTATATTGACTTCTTTGTTCAAGATTTCGTTCTTCGTTTGTTCCTCATCGCAGACGATTCCTCTGCGCCGAGCTTCATCCACTGACATAATCTCACCAGTTGCCGTGTCTTGGACTTCAGTGGCGGATATCAGCGCATAGCCGGATTGGATTTCCACTGTTTTCGTTGTTATTGTATGAGACGATGAAACCGTTTCTTGGATCGAGGTCACAGCCGTGTTGGCTTGCATTCCTCGCACCATTTCCGGTAGTGGCTTCACTTCCAGTAAACCGGTTTCGATGGCTTCCTGTAGAGGAATTTCTTCTGAATTTTTGGGATTAGTGAAGGACCCTTTAGATGTATTGATCAGTTTTTTGTCCAGTGCTTCTCCAATGTCTACAGCGTCTGCATTCGGAGTGAAGGGAATTGCCATCACAAAATCAGTCTTGATAGCGTCATTTACCTTTATACGATCTTTGCTGATAGGGTGGATGATCTCTTTGCGATCTACATCCAAGAGATCCCGTTTAACGATAACTGGTAGAGTCATCCCGACAGGAGGGATCATAGATGAATAATTTGGCACAACAAAGACGTTCTGATCGATGGCATCCATCAACTTGGTGTTATTGACAGTGCACTTGTCCGCATCAACAAAGCCCGACTGAATAGCCTGATCTAAAGGAAGTCGTTGGTAACTGTTGATTATTATTTCGGACAAAGGATCCACGATTTCGCAAATAGAAGCTTCCCTCAGCGTTACAAGCTGTCCCGATTCTGGATGGTAGATCTTGGAACTTGCTGCATCCAGTAGACCTTGTTTTTTTAGTTCCGGTATCGATAGGGATTTTGCCAGCGGAATGAATATGCTATTCGTTCCGTGAGGATCGAGAATACCTCGACGCATGGCTTCATTTATTGATAGAGTGTGACCTCGCTGAGGATCGATGACATTGCCCCGGTTACCATCCAAACGTCCGGCGGAGATTGCCCGTTCAAGTGAAAACCCATTTTCAAAGAGTTTGGGATCTTCCAAAAGCTGAGCGGTTTCCTGATCAAGAATTCCCTTTTCAGCTGCATCTTTTGGACGTAGAACACATTTGCGCATTCGTTGTAGTACCAAGGGTTCCTTACGATCACCAACGGTAACGATCAAACCCTCGGATGAACGCCGGCTGTTGTCTTCAACACTGAGTTTTTTCCTCAGAGCAGCGCGCTCTGGACTGGGAAGTTGGCTCTTTGTGATCAAACCACGCTCGTAAGCTAACTCAATTGGGATTTCTTCACCAGAACTTGGATCGACAATGGTCTTGAGCAATGCCAAAGCACCAGCTGCTGCTACCAGGGGGGCACCACAAACAGCTAAAGCACCCATTTGAGCAGCCTCAATCAGACTCATAGCTTGCCCAGAACGATCCTTGATCGCACCTGTTTTTGGATCAAGAACTCCACGGCTCACGGCTTCAGTAATGGTAATCACCTCAGAACTGTTGGGGTCTTTGATCTTTACCAAATCAGGATCAACTTTACCACTCGTAACGGCGTGGACAATGCTGTCAGATTTACCGGTATCGGTAAATATCACAAGGGCTGTGGAAGGGTCATATATGATACCCGGAGCCAACTGTAAGGGTTCTGGACTTAGAATCTCCGGCGTTGTAAGACTTTTGACCTGTATCAATTGCGAATTTTTTGAGGAAACTTCAATAAGATCTGGTTGACCACGTGTTTTGGTCACCTGGATGGTGCGGTTTGCAGCGCCATCTGTCGATGTGTCTCTAGGTTGCTCAAAAATGATACAACCACGATCGAGAGCATCTTTCATGGTTGTTCTATCGGCTCCAACAGGCTGATAGTGGCCAGTGCTATCGAGAATGTTCTTGTCGAGGGCACTTTCTAGGGTAAACTTTCGATGAGTACTCTTCGGATCGATAACCAATGCAGACTGGCGATTGATAATTTTTAGATTGATGCATTCTTCGAAGCTTACCAATCGATCCGTTCCGGGTATTATAAACAAACCGGCAACGGGATCAAACAGTTGCTTGGTGATAGCATCTTCTAGAAGCCAACCGTCAGGTGGAAGCTCGAAAGATTGCATTTCTTTACGTTCCCGTTCCAAGAACTCGGTTGTAATCTGAATGTTTTTGGTGGATTTTGCCACACGGGTTTCGAACTGTAGTGGAATGGAAGAAGATTTAGTATTAGAAACTTCGCTACCAGTTTCCTGCGCCGGAACTGCTTCCGTGTCTGGCAGGATAAGGCCATGGTTTAAAGCTTGTTGTACGGAGTAAACATTACCGGTAGTCGGATCTCGATAGGTGCGAGTATTCTCATCGATCAACCCCTGGCGGACGGCTTCGGTGAAGGAAAGCAGTACGTCCGGTTGGGTTTCCACTTGTTCACCGGTGTGCGTGATTGTGACATAACGTTTAATTGTTTTCACAACGGTCTCCGTTGTGAGGGTGATGTTCAATAGGCTAATCAAGAGTAAGGCGCCTTCTGGTGTAATAAATTTACGTTCTATGGCTGGTTCGAGTGGAAGGACCTTATTGGTGCCATATTCCACCAGGAAGCCAGTTTTTGTGTCAATAAGATCGTGGTAGACTAGTTCTAGTAGGGTTAGTTCGTGATCCCCTTCGGCGAATACGCCAATTTTTCGGCTGAGCATTTCGTAAACTTCTGGACGGATAAGTCCCTGAGCAACGGCTTCGTGTAGATTAACGAGAACTCCCTTACCCACATCTAGCTGGAAGCAATCGTCCTTCTTGCGGACAACATTTTTCGCGAGAGCTGTATTGAGCGAAACGAACTCACCGGAATGTGGATCCTTGAAACCTAAAATATTGAAAATTGATTTAATGGCAACCGATGAGATGAGACCTCGATCGACTGCCTCTGGAATGGTCATAAGCTCACCGGTCTCGAGCTGTCGGAAGCGGTTCTCAAACGGAAGAATGCTCTCCTGCTCGAGGGCTTCCTCCAACGTCAACAGTTCTCCCTTAGTTTTGTAAACACACTTAATGCTATCGCTATCTAACACACCTAAACTAATAGCACCTGGAATATTGACCCGCTCGCGTCTCGTGGGAGAAGCGATCTTCCCCGACTTGTCAAACAATTGTAAATCACATACGTCTTTCAGTGTCATCGGTTTGCAGATAAGCTGCCGGTTTCGTGCCTCTGCGAATGTCAGTTTTTCCTTCGTCAATGGGTTCATATAACGGCCGGTTTTGGCATTCAGGATGCCCTGATCTAAAGCTTGTGCCACAGTGATTTTGATGTCATTCTTAGTGTCAACTATTTCCCGCAAATCGGGGTTTACAAGATTTTTCGCGATGGCTGAATCTAGTCGGAACGTATCGCCAGTGTTACGATCAGTGACCCAACCACCATTATCAACCAAACCCTGACCGATGGAATCGGTCAGAGAGAGCGTGTGCGGAGCAATCTTGATTGTTTCATTACGAATCAAGTAACCGTACTCGTAGGCATCGGCCAGTGTGATAAGGTCGCCGGTCTCGGTACGGTAGAGACCACTGCTAGTATCGACCAGGCCCTGCTTAATGGCATCGACAATACTTTTTGCTTCTTTTTCATTATACTTTACAGTGGAGGTGCGCTTGACAGGAGATGTCTCGTGGCTGGTCGTTACCTTGATTCGTTTTTCCGTGCTGTCGTAACCGTTTTCCGCCTCGAGAATTTCCTTCTGTATCACCTCCAGCAGGCTCATGGGCCTTCCGTCGCGATCCAGCGCTGCCCCCGGCCTGAGTAAGTTATCTACCAAATCCACATCGATTAGTTGCCTTCGTACCGCTTCCTCCAGACTCAACCGTTCGCCATTCACATTCAACTGACCACTCCGTACATCCAGTATCCTCAACCGAATCGCCTCCCCAACCGTTAGAATGCGCCCACTCACCGGATCGACGATGCCCGGCGTGTTCAGGATGGTATCGCCATCCTCGAGCCCGTTGTTCGTTCCGACGGCTTCGTTCGTGCGTGAAATGCGCTTCAAGCTGCGGATTTCCGTGAACTGCACCGACGAAGCATTGCCGGCACCGTTGGGCTGATGCACGTCGGAGTGCAGATCGACTTTGCTCACTTTCTTCGGGGAACCCTCCCGGGAGGATGCTCCCCCGTTACCTGCCGCTGCCGTTGCCGAGTCCATGGCGTCGTAGATCAGCTTGTTGTTGGTGATCTTGGTTATTCTGTGGAAGGAAGAAGAAGGGGTTGCTTTATCCGGGGGATGTTGATTTTTTGAGGTTAGTTTTATGGGGGGATATGTGACCTGATACCGTAAACAGTTCATATTGTGCAAATTTGGAACCAAATGAACGAGGATTGCTGAGGATTCCCTTGTATTTTAAAACAAGAAATACAGAATAGCTGTACAGAGAAGAATGCCTCAAAAACCCCAAGCAGCACAATACGAGCATAATTAGTTGCAGCAACTTGATTATGACTAGCAAAGGTACATTTATGTTTTCTCAACTAAATGGCAACATGTGTGCTAGTAGGGGTACTACCTTTCATTAAAGCCCGTAAAGGGCCCGTGAGGTTTTGGTTAGATAAAGCCGGGAAGGCATCTAGTGGAACCGCGATAATAACGTAGAGTTCATCGATAAAAACATAAATCCACCCAACTGCCCGCAGTTCCGGCCCATCGCGAGATTTTGGGCAATAATGAAGCGGAAGCTTAAGAAAAGTGGAAAAACGGCTCGGGACTCGACTCAGATGAAATCTGATCCCGAAGTGTGGAACAAATGTGCCAAGGAAGTTGATTCCGGAGGTGAAACGAAGAGAATGATTTGTAATGATATTTTACAATGAATTACCTTTAGTTTGATGTATTAAACGTATTTGTACGTTAATCCAGTACCGAAATACAGATGGTTTTATTATTCAGGATTTCAAATGGACATAGCTTTATTAAAAAGAAGAAACGTCATACTAGTAGCTTTAAAACATTATCTCTTCGTTAAATATCAATGAACAACGTATGTTTACGGTATCATATATGTCAAACATAGGAAAGATGGAAACACATAACTGTTCTTTCAACATCAGATCGCCCATTAACACTGTTAGAATGTGCCACGAGTCTAAAATTAAATATTCGACACTAGGTTCATCATCATCATCATCATCATCATCATCATCATCATCATCATCATCATCATCATCATCATCATCATCATCATCATTCCTGTAGGACCGACACTGATGTATAATTTCACTTAAGAACACTTCAAAACACCCACTGTTACGATTATTGGACATTAAACAGATTATTCGCGACTCATCTTCTCAACGGTCACAAATGCATCACAAGTGGCAATTAATCAGTCTGGATTATCCGGATCCCGTAGTAGTAGGAAAAAGGGTCAAGTACTTACTGCGTTGCTGAGTAGGTGCTGGTGTAGACGTCCTCCGTTATTTCCTGGAAATCGTCTCCGTTGCCGTTGCCGTTGCTGCTCACCGGACGACCGAGATTGAACTCCATCCGATAGGTTCGAAGCGGCTTCTGGAGACTTTCGGCAAAGCGCTGTTGGCGTGATCGTGTGATATTAAAATGTGTGTGTGTGTGTGTGTGTGTGTGTGTGTGTGTGTGTGTGTGTAAGAGAGAAAATCAGAAAAAAAAGATAGCAAACCATTAGAATCGTGTAGATGGGTTATTGGCTTCGTTGGATGGAGCCGTAAATAATCTTGATTTATGGGGAAATTACCCTGAACTCGTAGGAAAAATCATATTCATAAACGGTCTCCTCGTGTCTCCGCCGGAGACGTCTCTTCTGGGCCATGTTTCCGTGGTTGTTATTGGCTGTTGTTTTTTATGTATTTTCGCAAAACAAGTGACGCGTTCGTGTTTATCACTCGACGTGTTATATTAGCGAAAATCGCTTCAATTTCATTTACTGATGAAATTGAAAGTTTTGCTGCATCGCAAGGAGGATCGAACTTACCCTCGCCGATCGGCTGGTGGTGTTTGTATATTTGTGCAGTGGGGTGTTAATTTTACTTTTTTCCAACCTTGAAAACTTTTGACGCTATCTGAATTGATGCATCGAGCTATGGAAAATAGACCAAAGTTTTTCCGTCAAAACATGTATGGCAATCAGACCAGAACTGACGAAACACGGTTGGGAAAAACCCCAAGCGAGCCTCCAAGAAGTTCGTTTGTTTGGATTGCATGTTTAGAGGAAATAAGGGGGCTGACTAGGGTGCAATTAAGATCAATTACATTCTTTTTATTTCCCTTTTCTTATGTAGTTCTTATTCCTTGGGGTTCAATTTGCTTGTCGTTAAGTTTCAAATTTGGATTACTATCGTCTTAATTTCAATTAGTGGGAAAAGTACCAAGCGTCTCCTTATTAGCTTATTGGAACAAAATCGAATATGTCGGAAGAGAATCTAAATTGCAACTCAGATTGTGAAAGACCGAAGTAGGCTCGTGGTGAACGTGTTTTTCCTTGCGCTGTCGTTTTTTCCTTCCTTTTATGAAGCTGCATCTCCCAGTAACCATTCAAAAAGCTGTGAAGGAACTGAACTGGATATGATATCAATTGCGGCGATGACACTCCTGAACTGAAGAGGCCAAACTTGGTGATGGTACTGATGTCCATCAGCACTATGAAGCTATCCATCGATAGCGATTTGAAATCACAGAGAACAGACGTTCATCTTCGATCTGCTACTTGTATGAAACATTCAACCGACATTTCAAATGTATGTCGTTATGCTCTTGATAGGCGGCGCTGCAGTTGTGCGATAACTGGCATGTAAATGTTTATAAATACAAAGCCTAGCGCATTGTAGTATATAGAGTTGATACGGAACAAAAATCATTAAAATATTATATAGCATTACGTTTCGAGACATGCTAATGCTGCTAATACTACATATCATTTGAGTAGACATGGTTGAGCGTGATTAAACTCAGAATGAAGAGCATGCGCAAGAGACTCTCCCATTGGTTGCTCTAGCAACGCAGTGTAAACAACGATTCATGCATGGTATAAAAAAAACCTGCTTGCGCTCGTTGCGAGATTCTTGTGACGGATTTTGGAGACAACGGACGAACAACGGAAACCAGGCGAAACAGAAGCAGTAGTTGTGGCAGCAGGAAGGAGCATTACCGTGTCACTGTGACTGAGCCTGGAAACCTCGGTCCGGTTACGACACACATAACCTGAAAATTTTGTTTATTTTTCTCTGCACTTACTTTTTATACCGGCTCTTCATATCAACTTTTACACACGTTTTTCAAGAAAAGGTACCTGGACATCAATGTTTGTTCTCTGTGTTGAAATGTTTTTGAAAGATTTCAACCACCCTGTTTAATGATTCGGGTGTGCTCTTTCTATTTTGTTTATATTACGATCGAACTTAATTCCGTAAACCATCAACTTTATTCATAAATACATACACAACACATTATACAGAAACGTTTAAAAATGCATTGTTATAGGCCAGTATCATTTACCGGCCTTACCCTTCCCACTAAAAAAATCCAAATTTCCTGCAACACTTATATATCCCAGAAAGAATAAGCACGATTTCATAACTGAAACTGAACGAAAGCGGATGACGTGAGACAGCTAATTTTGTGTGTCTTTGTTTACATTCTTAAAAACAGACTTTTTGCAACTAAGTTCAACCAAGGGTAATTCGCATAGAACAGTGTGCCAGCCACGATATCTCACACACTAAACGAAGATGTTCCATAACTGCGGAACTTCGATTTTCAATCCATAGCACATGTGAGGAACACTTTTGACCAGTGCCTTGGATTTTCATAAAATATGCATGAGAAGTGAAAATGATTTTATCCCAGTGTAATGATGATGTTTACTTTCCCGGTTTTCATGGTTACCGCTGTCACTTCTATGCCAACTCCATTTTGTTTGCTGCAACGAAGGAAGTCGGCGCGGTCAAAAATCTGCTGTCACTGTTGTTTAAATTATCAATCGGTAAGCATGAATTTCACTAGACGAAATCTGAATATCATCTCTTGTGACTTTTTTTTATTGTTAAGTGATTTTGAATCCTAATACAAACATGGAACAACCTGGGCCGTCATCATCGTTCCATAAATATATATTCTAGCAATGATGCGCAAGAATACCCTGGACTGGACTGCCCTTGCATATTTTCCGATCCCGACGGGTAATTGATATCCATTGTGGTTTATTGAATTTAATTTTTCACATTTCGAAATTCATATTGGAAGTGAACATATTTACATAAGTAACATTTTGAAAATCATTTGATTTTTGCATTGCAATTATAGGTAGTCCATGGTTTGTTGCCTGAAAATCCCCGCTTTTTAAATAACGAGCATTACTTTTATCAAGACTGCTTTTGACAGTTGAGGTTTTAGAAATAAGAAACCAGCAACTTTGGCACTGGGCGTTGTTGGTTGACAGGTACAGCAAAAAAAAAATGGACTGTCAACACATCAGTAACTTCGACAGCTTACAAGTACACCCATAACATTGCTTGTTGACGCACTAAAAAAAAGGCACAAGAGAAAAGTGTACTAAGCGATCTACCCCTTGGCGTAAACAGATTGTGCACAAATGGTGCTCTATTCCCAATATTTCACTGAGTCAACTGGCAAAACTGGAAATGTGAGTATCGGAGCGGTTCGAAATCCGTAAGTATCATAATGGCTTTTTCGAATAAAAAAGCAGTTCTGTTCGAGAGGTTGCCAAATAACTAGGTTATTACCAACACACAGAAACAAAAGCGTTCCCGAAAATGAATACGGACCGTGAACTAGTTCACTATTTTAGGATTTTTAACTTTTAACGTGATTTAGTTCAAGATTACGTGATTCAGTTCACGATGTATTTTTGCTGGTTCTCGAATTCATGACTGCAGTTCACGGATTTGGGCACGGATTTTTTTTCCGTGCTGTAAAGTCAAGCCTAGAATCAATCAAAAAACTTTCAAGAAGCAGACGATGCCAAAACGGAGTGGAAAGCAGGCTGCAACCGTTAATCCGTGGGCTCGACAGCTGTATGACGGCCTACTGTGTGGAAAAACGGCGTGTTTGGCATGGATGATGAAAAATATTTAAAATTTGACGATAAGACGGGAGATCAATATTACACCATGCGTGCAGGCCAGGACGTCTATGATGCCGATAAGTCAATGTTCACCGAGCAATTCGGTAAAAAGGCAATAGTTTAGCAAGCTATTAAGGAATGCGAAATGTGATCAGAGCCGTTTGTGACATCAGAGACAATAAAAAGTGATACGTACATCCAGATATGCTTGAATCGACGTTTGCTGCCAATGATCAGGAAGCGTGATGACCGGATTTGGCATCTGTGCAAAATGCGAAAGACACCATAGCATGGTACGACGCTAATAAAGTTCAATACGTGCCGACATTTTGAGTCCTCCCTTAGCTCAGTCGGTAAAGGTGCAGCTACAAAGCAACACCATGCTGGAGGTGGTTGGGTTCGATTCCCGGTCTGGTCTAAGAATTTTTCGTTAAGGAAAATTTCTCGACTCCCTGGGCATACGGTATGATTGTACTTGCCACACAATCATACTAATGCAAAAAATGGTACCTAGCATCGAAAGCTTTCAATTAATAATTGTGCAAGTGCATTTAGCACACTAAGTTGAGAGCAAGCAATAAACGAATTGTGAAAACAATAAACTTGAAATTCTAAAAAAGAGGTGCCGAAACTTATGATTCCTTGGAATTGTCTTCAAGTCCGAACAATCAAAACTTATTGAGCTCTGCACAAGGCACATCTAAGGAAGCATTTTGAAGCATCAGAAACCATCGAAAAATTGGCCAAGAACTGGTAAATAGTGTTGAACACAGTAGTGTCGAAGGAGTCTGTACAGAGACTGACGAGCAGTGTTTGGGCAAAAGTGCGTAACTTGGCTTATGATTAACGCTAATGATAATTATACTCTTTTCTATGCTACCAAGAGAATATTATTGATTCATGAAACCAAAATCAAATTTCATCCAGATTTTTTTTTATCTTGAAGAAACTAATTGTGGTTATACTTTCTGGGACACCCTATATGAGAGTTCGTAGAGTTCTCTACATCTTTGATAAGTTTCTCAAGTGTTCGAATATCAATCCTAGCAGCACACTTGTTGCAATTCGGTTAAGGTAACTGCCATATGACTGATTTGTTCGTACTGCCAGCTCCACCCCGGAACAAAGAAGTTGGACATCTTCAGGCACTTCATGTCCGCCGTATATAGCCCATCTGGCATTATCAACATCTTTTCCCTTCTGGAGAGAGGCAAGAGCGTCAAACGGAAGTCTGGTTCCGGCCGTCCGATAGTGCTGCGCGACCATTAAGTGCAGCAGAGGCTGAAACGGAAGGCCCAGGGCACGAAGGCCTCATCGTTCTTCGTTTTGGGCCGAGAGCTGGTTCATTCTTTAAAAAGTTCATTCTGCGCTAACCAAAGCACACTTACACAATCCATAAAGGCTATCGAGGAGAACTAAATCTCCCCTACATAACATGTAATTTTTTTGGCATGGTTTTGGTTCATGCGGGAGGGTACTTACCCAGTTTGTTTGCAAAAAATAAGCCCCCTTCGAAAGTTTCGCAAGCCCTTCAAATCTTGCCACGATGCCAAAGATGTTTTGGAATAGTATAAAGCAAATGGAATCCATGTTGTACCGAAAGAGGCGAATCCCCCTAACTGCCCGGAGTTGCGACCTATTGAGGGTATTGGGCTCTCCTGAAGAGAGAGCTCTCTCAATATAAACAATAAGCTACAACTATAGAAACATTTCGAAAATTTTGGACACAAGCAGCTAAATCGAAAACCGCACAGACTGGAATCAACTCAAAAGTTCGTAGTTTCTTCATGCAGCCTAAGTATCTGTAATTAGTTTGAAGATGACTAATAATGCACAATAAAATGATTAAAAATGCATCTTGGATTGAACTAACAGCGAATTTGTTTTATTCTAAATTTAATCTGTCCAGATTGGTCAGATCAGTTGTAGTTTTTTTTTTCGATATCCGAAATAAGTTATTTTTTTAAATGCATACGTTAAGTAATGACGCTCTGAAAAAATGTGGTCGTTGTTCAGAAAAGTTACACAAGTTCACCAAAATTGGTTGATGCCATATTGTCAACATATGGCGAGAATTCTTGGTGCTTTAGAAATCCCTTGAGATTAATTCAAGATATGTGTAGCAGATTATCAAAGAAATTTTTTGGAAATAATCAGATGAATTTTAGAGACTATTTTCAATAGGTAGAATGTTACAATAAAAGATTCCCATCTCTCATCTTTCTTCTTCATTAATTACAGCGTCATTATCAAATTTTCATTTTCAATGAATACGATGTTTATCGAAATACACGTTATAATCTCATCGGGTTAGGAAACGATGATTACGATTTCCTCAAACGCGACTGTGTTTTGGTCAATTACAAGCACGAATAAAAAAAAACAAGTAAACAATTTTGAAAAAAGTCCCCAGAATTATTATGATGAGCGTTCTGCTTGGAAGTGTAAGAATCTCTCATTTAAAAAAGCTGTCGAGATATTCGGATAGCTTCAAGAATGCATCAAATCTATTCGAAATTTGATTCGGAGAACAGAATTTGAAATTTGGAGAATTTCAAAGTATTTGCAAGAAATTTAAACAAATTTTTGAGAACTATAAAATAAATTAGAGAAATGCTTGCGTCTGTTGTAACAAAATTCGAAGGTATTTGTTGTCAGAGAGCTTAATTGATGTAATAGCTTGTTGATAGAGTTTTTAAACAATTTTTAAAGCTGTAAAGTCTGTGAAGGAAGATTGTTGAAATTCAGAAACCTTTGTAGATGTATTACAGTGAACTATTTTCAACATTATAGGTTACGATAATCTCACACAAAAATTCATAAATTTCATCGCTCTTATTAGTTTTGCACACTGGTATTCACTTTAAAAAAAAAGAATTTATGAATTGATTTATATGATTTTTCAACATTGAAAAGGGAATAGTAGGGTAACTTGCTCCATTGGCCTTAAGGTGAACATCTGTATCCATCAGTATCAGAAAATTTCCAGGTATTGCTTAGACCCGTTTGTACATCCAAATTGCCAAAGCAACGCACCAATTAATTCAAAGACATGACGATTTCTGTTTCAATCAAAAGCCTACTAACAAGCTGTAATTCCCAATTATATGAACACATATGACACGTGTTTGTCTATCGGCAACCATCGTAGCACTCATTGTTATGGTTTTGCTTCGCGAGCAACGTCGCAAGTAACGGAAATAAGAGAATGAGCGCCCAAACACTCTTTTGACCAAAGCAGCTGATTTGCCTGCATCACTCTTTCTCGCTCTCTCCTGTCCTCTCGGTATCCTTTTTCGAACGAACCATATGGCTTCCAACATCCCTTTTCGAACCAAATCTGCATCCTTCTTTCGAACCTGCCACATCCCAACCGAAGTTGACAGAATGTGAAAGTCATCGTCTGTATTTCGAAAACGGCCTTTCCTTCTAGTTTTCAAAAGTCACATATTTTCAACCTCGTTCAAAAAAAACCTATCAAATCTAGCATGAACATCGCGATCGAACTAACGACAGATAAAAATGACCACCACTTTCCGCGACCTTCAAACATAAAAAACGCTCAACGCTGCTTCGACGACCAACAACCGACATTGTGGCGAGACGGTGACGCATGGTAGCTTGTAAATTTTCACTTTTAAATTTTCCTGCAACACCTTTGAACGGGATCCAAATTGACGTGAACGACGGGCGGCGTCGTTTTCGTCGAGGCGGGTAAAAAGTGCTTGTAAACAGAATTTTAAAAATAATCATCTGTCGGATGTGGCCGTTAGAGGTGTTTGGAGCGGATGACTTCATTATGCCTCAATTTTCCTCCGCCGCAGATCTGCGCGATTGATCGCTTATGTAACCTCGTGGAACGCTGAGATGGACCCGGGCGGATACATTTCTGTTCCGGCGGAAAAATGCGTCCTTTTTTTTCTTTTTTTTTCTTTCGTAAACGCACTGAAAACATTGCATAATAAATTACGATGCCGTCGGCGCTAAGGACAGGCGCCTTCGGGGGGTAATTTGACATTAGAGAGGTCATCTCGCAGAGCAATGTTGACTGAGAAACGAAATTATCGATTGTCTCATTTGTACGGTAGGTGTTGAGGTGTTGTTTGCGTTGTCGGTTTCTTTTGTCCATCTTGTTTAGCAAGATTGCATGCAGATTGCGCAGTATTTTTCTTAGATAATGATAAATATTTTGATTATTGATGGCATGGATTGGTTGCCCCGTGACGGAAACTCATTTCAGAAGCTTTTTTAGTGTTCAAATAGCTGTTGTAAATTTGTGAGCTTGAACAATTTTTAAATGGTTAAATCACAAATTAACTATCAATAGCTTTGGCGATATATTGTGCTTCTCATTTTTTAAGAAATTACCCCTCGAACTTGTTATTTAGGGCATTTAATACTTCTTAACAGCTTCATAAAACTTAAGATAATTATGGATGAATACTGGGAACTAACAACATTCAAATGAAAATCAGATTCCATAAAAAACAGGGATCATAGGATAAACTGAGTTGGTATGACTTAAGCAGCCTGCGTTGAACGATACATTTATGACGATTCTATAACAACCTTATGAAAGTCAAACTTCTTGTCAAATGTCTCACTATGTTTGGTTATTTCTAAACAAATTCTCCTTGAAATTGGTATTTCTATATAAATTCCCCTGGAATTTCGAATTTCGTAAGTTTCAACGAATTCCTTAGTCTCCTGAGTCTTCCCTAGAATTTTCAGCAGTTGGCTATTTTGCAACGAGGGACTTACTTGTGCATCCTTAAACAACTCGAAATTGCACAAACTGAATTATTGAATACAGAACAAATTACAACGGACAACCAGTATGAAAATTTCGATTAGCGAAAAATTCCACTGACTGGAGCGGGAATCGAACCCTCATTTCATGGCAAGCGCCCAAACGACGGGTGACGCCGCTAATTGCTTGACCACGAAGCCGTCATTGTCATTTACAATGTCGAATTTTATAAAATTCCTTGCAACCCCCTTTTGATAGGCCTCTTTCAAAAGTAATTTATCTCGTATTTCAAACCACTTCCTCAAAACTGTTGAGAGAACTGTTCGGTTTTGTGAGATTAAAGCAGTGTCGTAAAATACCAAGAAAACGTTCTCAATGAACACGCCAGGCAAATCAAAAATCAACTCACACTCAGCATTTGCAAATAAATGGTAGTTACTTGTGCGAATCGTCTATTTTCGGACGGAATAGCAAAATAAGCCATCTCACACCAATATGACCGTATCGTTTCGCATTGTTGTTTCATTGCCGGCTATACTTTGTTTTCTTGTTACTTTCAATTTCAATGCCACATTTTTTCGTGTTTAAAAAAAATAAAGCATTTCGTCTTGAAATATTGGTCTTATAATCTGTTCCAAAAGATCAGTCCGGATTTGCGCTCTGTTTGTTGCTTTGAAACTCACACCGGTGACGCAATTGGTCGCTCTGTTTATCAACCCAGCCTTGCTGCAGCGGAACGCGTGGGAACTTTTGCATACAGTTTTACGATCGTCTTCACACCGTTGACCTTAGAGAGCAGGTTGACTACTAGGAAAACAAACCCTTCGCTTTTTTTCAGGAACGGGCTAACCGGTTTTTCAATAAACAAAAATAACCTCGACGTCGAAAGCATGGGAATCCGCAAAAATTTCGTGTACCGCCCAAGTGCTACGGGGAACCTCATTTTGCGCGTAGAACTGTCCCGAAATACGACACCACCAAACTGGGCCGAGCGTAAAAAGTGAACACCTTACACAACTTCAAGTGTAGTTAGAGGCGAAGGAAAAGAAAAACAAGAGCAATTACAACCGAAGCTAAACGGGAACAGCTGGTAATCTAATTTGCTAAGCCAAAACACAGCATTTATACTCAAGCGGTGCCATAGTAGAACGACCTGAAATGGATGTATTTATGTCAGGTAGAGTACACCTTTAAGAAAGATTTACTGAGATGAATGTATCATGAGTCACATCTCTTCCGTCCCTGATGTGGAAAATATAGGGATCACGTGCAAGTGATCCTCAATGTCAAATGGGATGTGATCAGAATTTGAACCTTAAACTGCATGACAGCGGTGGCCAACCCTCTGATCGTCTAGCACTCTGCTGATGACCGATCCTAGCAAGCGCGGTGGCGCCGAAACTGAGACGAGTCCGAAAGTACAACAAACACACACTTGGCAGCACAGGGCAGCATTTGTTTGATTATTTATAGCGAAAACAAACCCCACTCGCAGTGTGGTTCAATGTAAATGAGTTTCGATGAATAAGGTGTGCGGGATGTGGTATGATCAGTCGCAATCGTGGATGCAAGATGACCACGGGTCATTGGTTGGGAATATGAAATATTCCCAGATTATCGTAACATCTTTCATCGGGTCCATTTGCTAAGAGAACCACGGGCAGAATAGACGACCTTGGAGTTCTCCACATCCGGAGATGATTCATGATACGCGAAATGGTAAATAAACGAAACTGGGCGATGAATGGGGTTTTGTGTTAGGAATATTCAACGACGACAGATAACCTCTACCGGTGACCGTTCTTGGCCATGAATGCATTTGGTATTTGAAAACAAAATCAATTATTCCTAGCTCTACAATTGCCTGATTCAGCTCAAGAAAATGCTATGCAAATCGCTGAAGATGTTACCGGCGAGATTGTTTCCGCCAAATAGAAGCAAACTCGAAAAAACAAATGTCAAGAACAGTCATCACGAAACATGAAACCTCCACAAAAATGACGTAACTTTTCACATGATCAACCATAAAACCACCAATACACACACAAACACGAACGCCATCCCCAACAAAAGATCAGCCATAAAAAAAAAGCACGAAACAGAATCGGAACGAACGTGCAGAGCATTTTTTGAATATTAATTTGAAATTTGAATGCTAAAAATCTTACGAGCCACGAGCGAACGGTCAGCTCACTTCGGCTGAAAGATGCCGTCAATTTCCCATTAGGACACTCGCGCACTTCATCTTCATCTTCGTTGTCATCGTCGTCTGTCACCAAATGTGTGTACACCATCTCAAACTCAGTGGTGCAGAGTTTAAGAAAGAGCTTGAATTTGTTTCCAAAAATGACAACCAGGCCGCCGCCGCCGCTAGCCAATTTTAACCAACACCGTAAGGGGTATTGTTTGAAGGCCACTTTCTATCCTCTCTATGGGTTGCGTTAAAAATAGCCGAAACAATTCCCTTTCGGTTTACGACGACACTCCCATACCCGCGACGGACGCGACGACGTTCCGGCTGCAATCACATCATAAAAAGAGGAATTCAAATATGCTTCGGTTATCCGCTGCAAAGTGTTTTTACAACAGCCTACAGTTTATTACCGGCGGATTGTTATCAGGCAGTGAATTTGACATGTGCGTGATAAAGAGCCATTGGTGTTTGCATGCACTTCAGGCACCGGAAGGTTCACGGTGAATTTCAAGTATTGTGGAGTGCGTCTTGAATTGATTTGTGTGTTTGCTTCGAAACAGTCGTTTATTGATAGAGGCGTGATCATGAGTAATAGTAAACCTTACCTTACCTTCTCCATACATTTGTCAAGTTAATACACAATTTTGTACACTTTCGTTTGTTGGAATTTGCTCTTATCAAACTTATTCTCAGTTTCGTTCTCAGTTTCCCAGCTTTGAATCAAACAAAAAATCCGAGTGATTCAATCCAACAACAATAAACACTAGCAGAGAGCTATCGATGTCTGTACCGTTTCGGCATAAGTATGATTGTCGGACGAGTCCCTCTCGAAGGTCAAATTCTTCACCTTGCTGAGAGGGATTATCTCATACTATAGACCTACACATGAGATCAAAAATTTGATCAGTAGTGAAAGTACTAGAATAGTTTAAATGTCTTGCATGCGACATCTATGGAGCAGTAGCAAAACCAAAATTTGTACGCCATTTTAATACTTAATATCTCATGGAAACGTTCTCAAAATTTCATTTCGATCTACCAATTCATTCTTTGTTTACAAGCCATTTGAAGTTGACGTGTCAGTATATTTTTAAATAATGAAAAAAAATAATTCAAATACCGAGCAGTGATTAAATTCTTTTTTTTAAAGCTTTATCGGCTACGGAAATCCACGCAAAGATTGTGAATGTATTAAAGGAGTCTTCTCTTACATTTCCAACAATTCACCGATGGGTTTTAGAGGTTAAACGTAGTCGTACAAGCGTTGAAGACAATCCACGCTTGGGACGTCCAAAAAGTGCAACAACACCAGAAATCATAGCGAAAATACAGGGTATAGTTTTAGAAGATCATAGATCGATTATGGATGACACCATAGGCATCTCACATGGAACAACGTCGCATATTTTTGCTTAAGTTTTGGGTTTCAAAAAACTGTGTGCTAACAATGGAACAAAAACACGTTCGAATGCGACTTTCTGAGCAGCATTTACAGCAATTTCGACAGGATAAAAAGGATTTCCTTGGTCAGTTCATCACTATGGATGAGACTTGAGTCTACTACCGTAATCCTGAATCAAATCAATCAAGCTTAGGAGTGGTGTGAATAACGCACTTCGGTTCCGAAGCGATCCAACCAACACACAACCTCTAAAATGGTTGCAGTAAGTTGATTTTATTTAAAACAAGTTGCAAACAAGTTTAACAACTGACTTGCAACAAGTGTGCTGCTAGGGGAGTTCGTGTCCAGAAATGGGCCAAGAAGGTGTTAGCGTCAGTTTTTTGGGATGCAAAAATAAATTTTATTGGTAGATTATCTCTAAACTGGTAAGACAATCAACTCTTGTTATTCTGACCTTTTGGACCAGTTGAATGAAAAAGTTTGATTATAAAAGACTTTTTTTAGAAGAAAAAAAATCGTTTTTCTTCAAGACAATGCACCTGCTCACACAGCTCAAAAAACATTGCGAAAATCAGTTAATTGAAAGCGAATTGTTGCAGCATCCACCCTATTCGCCAGATCTAGCTCTCTCTGACTTTTGGCTGTTCTCATACCTCAAAAATTATTCCTTCGGGGAAAGCATTTTTCATCAAACGAAGAAGTTATAGCCGTCGTATTTTGCAGACATGTCAGAAAGTCACTTCCGTGATAGGAAAACAAAGTTGGAAGATCGTTGGATCAAATGTATTGATATTATGAGAGAATAATAAAAGTGATTTCGCCAAAAAAAATGTATTTTCATTTCCGCTTCCAAAACTTTTTGGCTAATCTAGTATCACGTATTATGCTCATTTTTTCATCGTAGGACGTAAATATCATAGCACCAACATCAGGTGTGATACTGGCGGGATATGTCGTAGTTCATTTTTAGACTTATTAAACGATTAAAAGTATACTTTACATTTGTAATTGTAATTGTGATTGCAACATTTACGAAAAGGTTGATTGTACTGATCAAGGTAAACATCTGACAGTTTGAACAGAAGCACATAGTCACAGAAAAGTGTTTCTTAAAACTGACGATGACAAGCTTGTATATTAGAAAAAGGATGCGGAGGGATATTCAAAGCAATAGAATAGACCTTTCTATTCGGTTTATATTACAGATATTCGTTTAGCCGATCGTAAACAAAACAAAAAAAAACAAAATACATGAATGGAAGAGGCTCACGAGAAGACAATGTTAGCCTCCTAGCACGAGTTCAGATCGACGGTGATGAACTCGAGGTAGTAAACGAATTCGTGTATCAGGTCTTATTGGTGACCGCCGATAACAACACCAGCAGAGAAAAACAAAAGCGCATTATGGTTGGCAATCGTGCCTACTTTGGAATCCGAAGGATGCTAAGATCGAACAAAGTTCGTCAAACTACAAAGTTAACCCAAGACATTAATAAGACCAGTAGTTCGCTACGGCCACGAAACATGGACATTGCTAGTGGACGACCAAGGGACCTTGGTGTCTTTGAACGGAAGCTGCTGCGTATGGTGGAGTGCAGATGGAAGAAGAAACGTGGAGGAGGCGAATGAATCACGAATTGCATCAGTTGCTGGGAGAACCTCCCATCGTACACATCGCTAAGATCGGTCGACTACGATGGGCTGGGCATGTCGTAAGAATGTCGGACGACAGGCCTGTTAAAATGGTTTTTGAAAACGAACTTCGGACTCTTCGCAGCCAGCGAGGCTGGCAAGGTACAGCTATGGACCGATTACAATGGAGACAACTTCTGTGTATAGCAGAGGCCACACCGGCCTTGGTCTGATTGGTAAGGTAAGTAAAGTACGTCAATTAAACAAACATCAAATTGATGATAAATGTTAAAATATCAGGACTGGCGAAAGGTACTCGTCTTAAGGAGGATGAACGGCGTATTATACGGTTGTTAACGGTTAATTTGATGTCTCAGTCACACGACAAATTGATCGTAGCAAAAAAGCGTTACAAAATTTCATCAAAAATGGACAAAATATGGCATTAAACCTCCTGCTACAAGGCACACCAACGTTTTCGTATTAGGCTTAAATGCCAAATCAGACATGAAGCTACACAGAATCGGCCTTCTTGTCTTGATGTTCCGATGACTCCCCGACAAATTGCTCAGATTTTGAACGATTCGGCAACATAAAATGGGAGAAACGGCAAGGTAACCGGCTAAAATTCGTCTGAAAATATGTAGATTGGAAGGCTGAATGGCGAAATGATGTATTTTCTAACGAAAAGAAGTTTAATTTAGACCGACTCGACTATTATAGTTGCTAATGGTATGATTTGAATCAAACTGGCGTCGTAAGATTAACGCGTAACTTTGGGGAAGTTCAATAGTTTTTGGTCCATCTCATACCATGTAAAGATTCCGATTTGTTTCATTTCAACCAAGATGAATTCCAACATGTACCTGGAACTTTTTGGAAGATGCTTTGATTGGTCGTATTGTGAACGACGTCAATGCATCTTTTCACGTCTCCAAGCAATCCAAATCGTGGTTGGTTAAGAAAAACATTCCGCTACTGGATTGCAATCACATTGAAAACCTCTGGGGAAACTCATTGGGAAGTCCCGACGTATGATGGCTTTTTCTACACAGGATCTTATCACAGGAAGGAGATTCTCCTAACTCGGCGGATTGCGCTTAAATGTCTCAGCTTATGGGTCCACCAGTCCGTTTTTGGCCTTTCATACAGTGTTAAATTACATACAGACCGATGTCAAACTTGATCAAATCATTCGGAGAGGACTGTCTACCCTAGCAAAGTAACATAACAAACTGATATCAAATAAGTAACAAGTTTTGCTATCTCAGATTTCATTTTGAATTCACCTGTTATCGCATAACAAATTTTGTTATCAACATTGAACATTTTTGTTATAATGTTATCAATTTTTAAAGACGATTTTTGGCAAACGTTACTGAATTCTACCAGCATGCTGACGAATTCTAAAAAACCAGCATATGATAAATATAGAACTGAGCTTCTCACCAGAAGCACTACATCAGTTAATAGTGTATAAATTTGACATCATGTCGATAACATAATTTGAAATCATCTCAAAAAAATTTTTCGTATCACAAAATTGGTTTTCAAAATGAACTCGATAATAATAAAACGAGTTAATATTGTGATGTCCAATGAATATTAATTTGTTATCTCTTTTGTTATTTTGGCTGTTTATTCAGCCTAAATGAAAACATATTTAGTGATCAAACACTGATAATCTGATATAAGAACTTGTTATCAATTCGGTATAAACCTTTACTCGGGTTTTTATTGCTCTTAAGTTAGTGTTTTAAGTGCATTTTCACAGTTTTCAACAGAGAGCTATTGATGCTAGTTCCATTTTTGCATTAGTATGATTGTGTGGCAAATAAACACTTACTCAATGCCCAAGAAGTCGAGAAATTTTCGAGATCAGTCCGGGAATCGAACCCAACCCGTCTCCACCATGGAGTTGCGTTGTAGCTGCACCTTCACAGACTGATCCCAACTGACTGGATTCCCAGCGTGTACTCATAGATTGAAATGAGACTTTGAAGCTTGTGATGACAGAAAAGACGTTTGCTACGTCGGTTGATTACTAGATTTATAGAACCATACTCCAAGCAGTTCTTGGGTAACCAAAAACTACGATAGACTACCCAGCATGTGTCAACATGACTTATTAATGCTTCTGAATACGCGAAAACAGCCATTTGTTTCGATGGTTCTCTCTAGGTCTGTAGGCCTCTAATCGGAGAAATTTCAAGATAAACCAGAATAAACTGCCCTAATTAATATACCAGTGAAGCTTTCCTCTGAATTCATGGGAATTAAAGTAGAATACCCAACAGGTGTACAAAAATGGCACTTTTATAACTGCACAAATGGCACTTTTATAATTATAATAATCCATTTTATAGTAAACACAACTTTCGCACATCATGCGTCTTCAATTTGAAATGAAAGTGAAGATAGACAAATAAACGTGTGCTTAGAGACCATAATGAAACTTTGGCGCTTGTAAATAATTTGGATGACCACTAGTCTATAGACCTATACTCTAAACAGATCTCGGATAACTTATAACCGGAAAATTACGATAGACTCTTCAACAACTATTAATAGACCAAAATGAGGTTTTGGTGCTCTTAAATATGTCAGAAAAGCCATTTGCTACGGTGGTTGATCGCTAGGTCTGAAGGCAGGTCCAAGCAGCTCTGGAATGTACTTACAATTTTTAAAAATTAACGCTACCAAACGAGTAACTTCTACTCTTTATATTCAAAGTTCTTGGATGACCTAGAACACATGAAAATGAAGATAGACGGGTGTTCATAAACCAAAATGACGCTTGGAAACACGTCAGAACAAGCAATTGTTGCAATGGTTTACTGCTCATAAAAGCATATCTGTCCAATCTGGAAAAATAGCTAGTTGAGAAGAATGCTGTTGAAAATTAATGTCTCTCTAGGATGTTATCGATGGCATAACCTAGTTTTGGTATTTAAACAATATTTTCTTTACAAAACATGGTACTTTAGGTGCACAGTGCTAAATATCGGTGATAAACTATAGAATCCAAAGGATAACTGTTCTTCTTTAAATATTGGTTTTTGAAAGATAAATTATCCAACGTATTATTAACGAATGGTTAAATTGACGAACTGAAGGACATACAAAGGCTCCAAAAGATGGTTCTGAACAAGACATCAATAGCACAAGCACGATTCATTCTTACGACCAAGAAGAATCTGCCCTTTTTGTGTGACGTATTGATAATACGAAGCAAGTTTTTCTTGGAATTGCCTCGTACAGTACAACTTAATCTTTGAAATCTTTTTTAAAATTTATGCTCCCATCCCCTTCGTGGATGAGAGCAGATTTTCAAGAATGGGAAAAATTTCCAATAAATACAAAACATTCTCAACAACTACGAACTCATCTGCAAAATGAGTTAGAGTAGCAGGTGCGCATAAATCGTCCGGTTTCTCTAGACTCAAAACATGTCCACACATTTTCAGATTAAATACTATCAAGCTCAGATATTCCGACGTTACTTGTTACACGTGACAAATGGCAGAAACTACTGCCATCGGTCAATTGTATGCAAATTTGCTTCTCTATTTTATTGTCACGTGATTTAATATACTTCTAATCGGCAATAAACGTGGAATATGTCAACTGCTTAGCCTACGCTTCCTATTTCCATCATAAAATTTATTCTGTGAGCCATGTCTGGGTCCTAAGATCTAAAATATGGTTAATTTTTAGGCAATCGAAGTTTATGATTTTTCGTCTCTGGGAAGAAATCATTAGGGATCTGTACAGAAATTGAAAAGTAAAAAAAAATCCTACACAGGTAACCAATAACTTTAGCATATGCAGTAAATCAACCCTAAATGTGCATATCAGCTGCTACAAGCATTATATTAGCATTATATCAGCATCTTGAAAGCTGTCGGTTGTAAAGCTGCATTTTAAATGCTATTTAAATGCTTGTAGCCTGTAATCTCCAGTTTTGTTCTTGTTTTATGTTTACGCATTTAGTTCTGCAACCCTAATAAAGGTACTGGGGTTTAAGGGAATTAATGCAAACTTTTTGGGGAAAGTATGTGTTTTATTATCCCTAAACTTCAGTGAAGTTCTCTGTGTTTTAGGGATGTTCTGTTTTGTTAATGTTTCTATCTAAAACCAAATGGCGAGAATCGATAAATGGCCAAAGCATATTGGACGCGGAATCTTTTCTCCGAGTGAAGAACTGTGAGCTTTCTAAAAGATTGTGATTTTTCCTTTTCAAATTTTAGATCTGACAGATGTTATGTAGTAACTCACAATAGCTAGTTTCTATAATTTATGGGAAGCTATTTTGCAATAAAAAGCTGTCCAATCAGAGTACAAGGTAGATAATCATGAACACTTCTGAAGCCGGTCCATTCTACATTAAGTAGACAAGGGAAGTGTAATTTGAATAACATTTATTTATCGAGAATACAGTGAGTCACTTTGGGATATATCAAAAGCGATATGTCAAGGCTTTTTTTTTATTTTTAATATTTTCATATTAAGAAACGATCCTACCGAATCAACTTCAAATTCCAGGATGTCAGTTTAGTCGAGGGTATTTATCCGGTTTTTATTGGGGTCCTTCCCTTAAACTTTTTGGCATTGAGGACCGGAAGGGACATAAGTAAACCTACAACAATTTGCAATTCCACCGTCGTGATCCAGAAAAGATAGCTACAGCAGTAGCCGAAATCAATGAAATCTTCAACCACTGTGTGCGGAATATTCAGGTTATTTGTAGAATTTCGAACTGAGTTCGCCCGTTTCATGCACACATTTGTCCTCTTCCAAAAATATCCTAAGTTGTGTACAGAATTGGCATTATAATTCCAAACGTTTTCAACCGCAAAGCACAGGGATAAACACTAGGTTTTTTTTAAATTGTGGACTTCAATTACCCAGACAAAATGCAGTTAAGTTCCAAAATCCGCATTCTTTACATTGCAGTCATTCTATCAATTACAAAGAAATTCGGCTTCAAGCTAGCTTCCAGCGCACTGTGAATCAACGGAAACATTGAAATTTCGAACAGCTCGATCATCCATCACTCTCCGCCGGTGACGGTTCCGTAAACGGCATGCCACTCGCTGTGACATTCCCTGATAACTCGCGGCACAAGCAACGATCCATGACCTATGACGGACAAAGCACTGATAGCGTGATCTGTGATTCATAACCTAAATGAAGGCTTGATTCAGTCTACTGACGAACAATGCAAAACAGAACAAACCGACACCAAGTTCAAGTTTTGAGGGTTACGTGCAACTTTGAATGCATCGTGTGCCATTATTACTTTCCATTCAATTGCTAGCTGCATCCGTGTGATTATACACCCCTAAGAATCAACCTAGAGCTTCTACATAACAAATGCGTTCACATGTGTATGCCTTCAATTGCAGAGGAAAAATAACTTTGTTTACGTCTTCTATCACGAGTTGCAATCTGCCTCCACCGTCGCCGAACTTCGGCTAATTTTGCTGTGAGAAGGCACGTTTATTGATTAATTTCCATCTCCCAGAATCCGCGTTGTGCGGTGTTTTGAACTGTGTCAGTAGGCCACGGAAGCGGCAAGGGAGACGCTTGGTACTTCAGGGGGCGATGGACAGCTATTTGGCACTATCCAACAAGTATTCTACGAAAAACCGACGCAAATAGATTCCAATACATCGTTTTCCTGTTCAGCAGCTGCTCAAAAATATTTTCCAACCAGGGGATTATCGATTTCCATGCTTCAGTTCAAGTACGTTCATTCTCTTCCTGGGTATGCAGCCATGAAGTTACATACAGTATCCTATTGAGCTATTGTACTAACATAAAACTTTTTTTCGTTTTTCCTAGATGTGGCAAAAACAACAACAACAACAACAATGGTATCAGACACGTGATATGCAGTCGATAAATCCGAGGATAATCCTTTTTGCTTCAGTGCAGTATTGATTAGAATACTTTTTTTTCGAAACGAGAACCCGGCCTCGTTTCTTTCGCTCACGAACAAACTGTGCGTAGATCTGTCAACCGTCGCGCGTCGCGGCTACGACCGTCAAAGTGCGTTCCCAAGACGAACAGATTATACGACGATCACTTATTCAAAAAAAAATCATAAGATTCCGAGTTATTCCTATGTTCGCTTGGTTTAGAGAGAGCGCGCGCGTATTCTGTCCGAGTTAAACTTTAATACTGAAACCGAGTCTCGATTCGAGCCGGTCCGTAGGCGATGGTGATAGCGAGTGGCTAGCTACTTGGCTACAACCCAGGGGTGCAGTGTGCGATGATCACTCAGAGAGTTTATTCGCAAAAATGTGCGCGCATATTCTCACTCTTCAGCTCTCAGAGCAAAGGCGACGAAGGTTGAACGCGGTGTTTGGGTAACTCAAACCGGCTTCGATTAATAGTTTTTTTTGTTGTGCTACTATTCTTGAATGAAAAAGTCGTCCAGACCGATTTCGTATGAGATCACCCCGTCGTATATCTGCCAAAAACAAACCTGTTAAAAAGGCACGTACACACAAATAAACTTTATCTACCTAGAGCGATTAGAGTTTGTTTACCGAAATACCTTTCCGTAATTGAGCAGGGAACTTCTATGGTTTCCAGCCAGCTTAATCGGGTTTTCGAATTTTTGATTAGACAAATTTCACACCGGCGAAGAAAAGATAACACTAACAACAAAGACGACGTGAGTGTTTGTTACGAATTGTATTGTTGTTGTTTCTCCTTTATTATGACCGTGCCGTTGAAAATATGATGTCATAAGCCATAAATAATACGCCACCTCCCATTATTGCAGCTCCCACTAGTCGCGCGCAAGCAGATCCATTAGAACGACGAAATTCTCGCGGTTGGGAGGCTGCACTGCGGCTGAGGCGGGTGGAATTCACAAAAAGCTTCTTGCCGGTGGAGAGGGTGGTAGAGCATGTCATTGGCAAGTTTTTTTTCGTTTAAACTTGGTATGCGCCGCAGGAGTATAACGGGCATTAAATTGCAATAAGGTGAATTATTCAAAGTGATGACGGAGTATACCGACAGTCAAGGCGCATTGACTATGATTGATGTGAGTTTGAGTGTCAGCTAATATATTGAATCTGTAGTACTTCAGCAATACTCAAGAAGGAAGAAAGTTGATGGTGCTAAATAGATTTCAAATGTGAAAAAACAGAAGTGTTAACAATTTACTACTTATTTACTTTTCAACATCCATAAGGTCTTGTAGCTCTGCGAGCGGATTTTAGGAAATAAGAATCGGTCAAAATAGTCTGTTTTCTTTTTAGGACACTTGACACTGGACTACATGATCCCTGCCCTTCGGTTCAGAAAGGGGTATGGGCGCGTTCTGTCGAGTTGGTCGCGGCAGGTTTCATGTGTGAATCGGCTGCCCCCTCAACGTTGATATTCCGAAATGTAGCACGTTGTAAAATGTTTCTTGTCTTCTACAACCAAACAAGATGGAATTGAGTAAACGAATACTCATCAGGAATGATCTCTCATATGCATCCGTCGAACCATTCTAAACGGCCGTTGTGAGAATATCACTATGAAAATCTAACATGTGCATAGCGCGTTTCCAAACACGGACCCACAGAAACACCGAGACAACACAGTAAAGCACGTTATAAACCCTAACCAATTTAACTTTCAGCCAAATTTTCTAACACAAGGTAAGCAATCAAATGACCACTACAAAATATACTATATATCCACGACCTAATATATAACGGGGAAATGGAGGGACCATCAGGGCACCCAAGTGAAACGATTTGGATAGGGAGCATGGGACTGTCTCCTCCCTATTGTTAACATTTCGCGGAACGAGGGCGGGCTCGTCGACCCCATGTATTGGGTTTATTCTTTCAATCGAGGGCTCGATTCTAATGCAGTTGGTGTGAACTTGCTCTCTTCCCTATATTCGCGGGTTTCGCGTAAGTGTCTCTGCTTACGGGCCCACCCAAACGTTTTTGGCCCTTCATACAGGAGCTTGATGATCACAAACAACAATAGAATCCTGATCAAATCGTTTTTCAGATTATTCCACTGCTATGGAAAGTTACCTTGCTACAATACATAATAGTATCTCATCATCATCATCATCATCATCACTTGTTACTGGACTACATGACATCTTTGATTACGGAGCCAATTATAGAAATTTAATCAACCTTCACTCTGCTCGACAGATCAATTTTGCCATTCAGGAAATTTTGTTGAGTTGGTCGACTCAATCTATCGCTCAGAAACTAGTGACTGATCTTTCACATTTTGTAGCGTAAGAGTTTGTTTTGATATGCATTTTTCATCGGTCCGTGGTTATTAACTTAGCAATGTAAGAAATACACTAAACCATTATTTTTTAAACTGAAAACGAGAAGAAAAATTAGTATTTCCCATTTAATTCCAACTTCTTTTATTGCTTATCTTGACAGATATGCGTATTTCGTCTACAATGTGCAGACTTCTTCAGTGTCATGAACTAATAACTCGACTGCTCGTATACGCGTATCTGTCAAGATAAGCAATATAGGTAGTTGGAATTGAATGGAAAATATTATTTTTTCTTCTCATTTCTAGTTACAGGTATTCCACTAAACAGCTCAAACGAGATAAGCAAATCGACCCACGAGTTGAGTGTTTTATGAAATAAGTCTTAGATTTCTTAAAGTACAGATTGAGAACTTCTTAAAATTTAAAGCAAGAATATCCCGAAAAATTCAGGATCAAAAATATTCGAAGTTCAAGATCATATTTCTCAGCAGTATAGGAGAGAACTTCTCAGAATATCAAGAGAGGACTTTTTTGAGCTTCAAGAAGAATATTAGAGGAGAGGACTACTTAGAAGTTTGGAACATTCCAGAGGTTTTGGAGTTTTCCCAGTAGTTCAGGAAAAAACAAAATTTCTCGACATTCAGAGGAGGCTAACCAGGGAGGGCACTATCTAAAATTTCTCAAAAATTCAGAAACAAACTGCCAAAAAGCTCAGACGTCCTAGAAATTCAGGAGAGAATTTATCTTAAGTTCAGGAAAGGACTTCTCAGATGTTCCAAAAAAAAACTTCCGAATAGTTTATTTGGAACTTCCCGGAAATGCTAGAGAGGTTTCCCGAAGTTCAGAAGAGAACATTTCAGAATTTCAGGAATTCAGAATAAAGATTTCTAAAAGTTCATGAAGAAATTTCATCAAATAAAAGAAACAAACTTTCAAGAAGAATAGTATTCCTAGTAGTTTGAGCTAAGTTTTCTCAGAATTTCAAGAACAACCTTCCCAAAATTAAAATTTCCCAAAAGTTTAAAAAAGGACTTCTAGTTCAGGCAGAAACTTCCAACAAACTTCAGGGAATTTATATAAAGTTTTGGTGTAATTTTCTTAGGATTTCAGGATGGGACTTATCAAGTGGTTAAATAGAATAAGCTCAGGAAAAAAAACTTCCCAGAATTTCAGGAAAAACTAACCAGAGAGGGCACTACCTACAAGTATAAGAAGACATTTCCCGAAAATTTCAAGAAACTCCTGAAACTTCTGAAGATCAGGAGAGGACTCTCCAGAAGTTCCGATGAAAACATCCCAACAGCACGAATACGGATTTCCGGAAAAACTGACGCGGTTGATCAAAGCAACGATGGATCGAGTGATGTTTGTCGTCTGAGTATCAGGGACGCTCTCGAGTCCCTTCCAATCTCGGAGAATGTTACGGCAAGGTGACGGATTGCCGTGTTTGTTTTTTAACATTGCACTGGAGGGTGTGATTCGAAGAGCTGGGATAGACACGAGTGGCACGATCTTCAGGAAGTCTGTCCAACTATTTGGTTTCGCCTTAAGACTTAAGGCTGAAACTGGTAGGATTGGGCTTGTGATTAATGCGTTGAATACAAAATACATGAAGGGAAGAGGCTCACGAGAAGACAATGTAAGACTCCTAGCACGAGTTCAGATCGACGGTGATGAAGTCCAGGTAGTAGACGAATTCGTGTATCTGGGCTCATTGGTGACCGCCGATAACGACACCAGTAGAGAAATACAAAGGCGAATTATGACTGGCAATCGTGCCTACGAAGGACGCTAATATCGAACAAAGTTCGCCGAACCACAAAGTTGACCATCTACAAGACATTAATTAGACCGGTAGTTCTCTACGGCCACGAAACATGGACATTGCTAGTGGAGGACCAACGCGCCCTTGGAGTCTTTGAACGGAAGGTGCTGCGTACCATCTACGGTGGAGTGCAGATGCAAGACGGAACGTGGAGGTGGCGAATGAACCACGAATTGCACCAGTTGCTGGGAGAACCTCCCATCGTACACATCGCAAAAATCGGTCGACAACGATGGGCTGGGCATGTCGTATGAATGTCGAACAACAGCCCTGTAAAAATGGTTCTCGAAAACGAACCGACAGGTACAAGAAGAAGAGGCGCGCAACGAGCAAGGTGGATCGATCAAGTAGAAGGCAACCTGCGGACCCTCCGCAGACAGCAATGGACCGAATAGAATGGAGACAACTTCTGTGTACAGCAGAGGCCTAGTAAGGTATCCCAACAGCTCAGTTGGAAGTACTCATTAGTGCTAGAGAGCTTTCCTGAAGCCCAGAATCGAACATCCCAGAAGTTCAAAATTAAGCTTTCTCAACGTTAGTTCAAGTAGATACTTCGGAGAAAAACAGGATGAAACTATTCAGAAGTATAGAGGATATTTAATAGTAGTTAAAGCAGCAATTTCTCAGAAATTCAGGAACAAACATCTCAGATTTTCAGAAGACAACCTCCCTAAAATTTGGAAGAGGACTTCAGGAACAATCTTCCAACAAATTTAACAATATTTTTCAAAAAAAAAAATGGAGAGAACTTCCCCACAATTTTGCAGAAAGTTCCCTTGGAGTTAATGATGGGCCCCCTTGGAGTAACTACCCAATAAACATCAGTGGCGAATAATCGCTTGTTCAAACAAATTTGGAGAAGTTATACAGCTTTCTAGAAGAAAAAGCTGAACAACTTTTTCAAACTTGTTTGAACAAACAGTTATTCATCATTGATGTTTGTTGGGTTTTGAGTTCAGCAAAAAACTGGAAGGCAACGATGAGTTGTTAGATTGAATTTACAAGAAAATCAGGAGTGACAGCCAAGAAGTTCATGAGACAACTCGAGAAAACTTGCCAAAGTTTTAACAAAGAGTTTAGTTGAAGATCTGAAAAGAGCTTCCCTGTAATTCATAACAAAATCACTGACGAACAGAAGAAGCAGTCAATACAAAAATCATTCATATAACTAGGTCTAGGTTTTCACAAACTTCACTAAAATATAAAACCTATTGGCACTTCTTGGTACCATCATAAACCAAACTGATTTTCATTGGCGTTCATAAAACTTTAATAAAACTTAATAAAGCTTGATGATTTAAGCAATGTTACTCAGGCAATGTTGTATTCAACGAGGCGCTACTATCTTGTGTGTACCTAGGAAGGTCAAACCTAGAAATGGCAGGTCACCGGTGTACTGGTGGACAAAAAGGATCGCTGACCTCCTCGCCGCAAAACGGAGGATGCTGAGCACGCTTTCGGACGCTGAAAGAACGGAGCGAGCGTTGGGTGGCGCTGGTCCCCACAAAGGCCACGGATAAGGGGGGGAAGATGGTCGGCAAACGAGCCTGCATCGAGGATTTGTGTTTGAAAGCCATGAAAGCGTTTCGAACAATCAACTGAGTAACTGCAAGTGGTCATCGGGGACTCTGTCCGCGTCATGATCCGAGTACCATCACTTTAGATTTCCCCATGACCAGCGTTCCAGAATTCCACACGATAACGCTGTCATGGCGGTGGAAAGATGTTCAGCAAATACGCCAAGGCATTCACCATCACAGGGGCGATGGCAACGGCACCGCGGGGCGACGAATTATGAACTCATTGTGATAGGTGAACAGGTCGCCAGGACTTGATGGTATCCCGAACCTGGCCATCAAGAGGGTTATTATGCTAACTCCCGAAATTTTCAAGGTATTAATGCAAAGATGTCTGACGCCTGGGTCCTCCCTTAGCTCAGTCGGTATAGGCGCAGCCACAAAACAATACCATGCTGGAGGTGATTGGGTTCGATTCCTGATCATTTCGTTAAGGAAAATTTCTCGATTCCCTGGGCATAGGATATGATTGTACTTGCCACACAATCATACTAATGCAAAAATGGTAGCTGGTATCGAAAGCTCTCTATTGAAAACTGTGGAATCGCATTTAGAACATTAAGTTGAGGGTAAGAAATAAGCGAATTGTGAAAGCAATAAGCTTGAAATGCTAAACGAAGAACGAAGATGCCTGACGCCTGGAAGCAACAGAATCTCGTATAACTGACAAAGACAGGGAAGCCACCAGGAGATACGGCGTATAGACCGATATACTTGTTAGATACGACCTGTGAAATGCTTGAGAGGATAATCCTCAACAGGCTGTCGAAGTACACGAAGGGCACAGGCGGCCTGTCGAATAACCAGTTTGACTTTCGAAAAGGCAAGTCTCCAACACCTCCGGGTTCCTGGGTACCTGTACAGGATTCTGGGAAACTACCTCGAGAATCGTGTACAACAAAAAAGCCGGTCTGGAATGTGTCCAAATCTCCTCAGGAGTCCCGCACGGTTCTATCCTGGGCCAGGTACTTTAGAACACAGTGTATGACAAAGTATTGAGATTGAGGACTATGGACAATCGATAGCAGAGGTGGAGTTAACGGTTACTCTTTATATTGAACTAGTACAGGGATGGATGCGCTCCAGGAAACAAGAGCTAGCCCATCATAAAACGCTGGTATTGTAGTCAATTACAAGAAATCTGAGCAACAGACGAGGATTAGCGCAGGATTAGCTAACTACAAAAGTCATGAGTAGTTAGACACGACACAGCGGATGCTCTAAGCACAATAGCCCCTCGCCAAAGTAATACCGAAAGAAGCTCGAGGTAGAGTTTTGAGTCGGTTCTGAATGGTAATCCTTCAGAGTACAGAGATATGCAGAAGCAGCCATCTTGAGCCAATCGAGCAGCGAGAACTGTCAAAAGCTAAGCCAAACGAGCATGTTTATTTACTGTTTGCAAATGTTTCGATTGCTAAGTATGGAGTTAAAATAAATAGTTTATTATATATATATATATATATATATATATATATATATATATATATATATATATATATATATATATATATATATATATATATATATATATATATATATATATATATATACCCTTCAAAAACCAAAAACTAAACAGTCGTATTCTACTGAACTCAAGGTGATTATAAAATTAAGTAACATTTTATTATTCTCTGTGTTCGAAAATGATTCTGGTGATGCTGAGATTAAAATTCAGCGGAATTTGTATAGTAGGCCATTTTTCAATTTAGTCAATTCACTTCCCTAGTGCCACTAGATGCCGAAGATTACAGCTATGCTTCTGCTCTGACAGTGTCCAACGTCAGTATTTTAAAGAGGATTCTGCTTCAGAATTCGCAGATCCCCTCATAGCCGTTCAATAATGGAATCGCTAAGTCTGAAGTCAACATTAGGAATTACCTAGTAATCCTCAGAGTACAGAGTACAAAACTTTGTAATACACTTCATAGTTGATAATTTTATAAATACTCATAATAAATCTCTTGTACGTTATAAATGCAAAAAAAAAACAATGAGAGTCACGCACAAAGCTATAACATTATACACTGCGGAAGTGTTGGCAGCCTTTGTAAACAAAACGAACAACATTGCCAAACCGTCGGATTGAATTTCCGCATATCTTTGTACTCTGATGATTACTAGTCCTGAGTACTGAGAACTGAAGCGTAAAGCAGCCAGCCTGAAGGAATCAAAAGTATGAGCATTTTTCGAAAATTCCATTACAGTACCTCGTGAGACTCTTAACGAGTTCGAAGCACAAACGTCGTTGACAACAATCAGTTTGTCAGTAGTTCAAGCAGCATGATAGGCCTCCTGAGAGGAGTATTCAATGTTTGTTTTGTGTGACTGCGCTGAAAATTTTCAAAGGAAAAATCAATCATTGGTTTATTACCAAAAAGGATTTTATAATTGTTCGACGCTCAGTTACTGACAAAAGTTGCATTCATCCGCGCAACTTTTGTCAGTAACTGAGCGTCGAACAATTATAAAATTCTTTTTGGGTATAAACCATTTGTACTCTATTTTCACTCAAATACTTTGATCATGATCGTGATAGAAAAATATCTTCACTATCACTTTTAAAAAGAAACAAAAAAAAGTTGTTTTTATTATTCTCGTATATACTCCCCGTGAAAACTTGATTTTCAAAACAAAAATAAACTATTGATGAAATGATGTAGAAATAATAAAACAGCAAAACTAATGTCTTTGTTTAAAATACACACTTTTCTATTGTGTCCTACGATACGTTGTCGGTCATGAAATATGATAGAAATGATCAGTGTACTTGTACATTGACGATGAAATTGGATTTAGCCTTTTATTTCAATTATTAGGAATTAGGATTAGCACAAGTTCCGAAGATTACATTTTGAATTAGTTGAAAGCTAGTCGCCTCGATAAATCTTGAAGTGCTACTAAAACAAGTCGCTAAGAAAATATTTCAAACAAAACTAGCCTCAAAGCATGTGTCATGACCGTCTCGAAACCTAATAGGCATTAAGCAGCGATGGAAGCAACACTGCCACCAATTACCTATTTATTCAAATGTTCGTCGTCCCTCAGTCGGTCATCGCAATAAATAAACCACACAATCGATTGCGTGGTGGCTCACCTGTACGGGCTATTCGTAGTAAGTATTCACCGTCACGTCGTAAGGTAAACAAACTCTTTACAGCCGCAGTTCCGCACGACGTGACTTTAAACCGCTTGGATTCGAAGCTAGTTCCGCACCTAGATTCGAAGAATCTTGTCACCGAAGGAATAGGCTGTCATGAGCATTCAAGCGCCAATTCGCAACGACGACATTGCTGCATGACATCATCGAAGCGAAACGTAATCAATGCTAAAGCTCTCGAAAGCTTGCAAGCTCCCATCGAAATTCCGGTGCCCGTTGTCATTGACTGAAAGTGCGGTATGATGTCATCGATTTGCTGTTCAATATTTTATAGAGGTATGACGCTGACACATCCAGTGTGCGATCGTAAATTGTAGAAATCGAACTTACTCCAGCGGTCTTGATCGGGTGATGTCAACATTGTATGGGAGCCTCAATTGGGCGGTTGATGTTGTTGATCGGTGCTATTTTTACTAACTTGATCTTGATGCCAAATTAGCATGAAATATGCATTCGATGTGGTCTACCGAACGGTTGGGCTGTGAGGTGCTTGATCGACGCAGAAACTTTGCAACTGCGATCGCAGAAACTTGATTCTGGCACTCGCTTGGGTGCAAATAAGCAGTTATCCCAGTTTTTTGGCATATTTCTTACGAATGTGACCTTAAGAAACAGGTTTTGAGAATGATTATGAATAGAACCAATATTATCAACTATTTTTCGGTGATGCTACAGACGTTTGTAAGATGTTAAATTCAATTCACAAGAATCATTGGTAATTTTTTACTGTGTCGACAATAAATTAATGCGTAGCATCCGGAAAGTACCTCGTCGGCGCTGAAATATTTGACACACAAGTGCGAAAAACAAATATCAACAATTCTATTGAGGTGCAAATCTGAAACTTATAATGATCCACGAAAATAAAAACTAGTTCGGAAGTGTACCAATTTCTGTCATTAAGCGCAATTACTCAGCCGTATGTAAACCAAACGATTTGAATTTTTGTAAATTTCACGTGGCCCAATCTATGTCAAAAATGCAAGCCATGTGGTTGAAGTTGTGCTCGACTCTTATTTTATATCCGGAGTGAACTAAGATTTGGGTACAAACAAGAATTTATGGATAGAGGAATATATTTTCCTTAATTGTGGTACATGTTTTCGAGACTAAACTTTTAATTCGTATTTATATTTACACGACAATCAGCATGAAATTTGAGACATCAAAATGAGAAGTAGAAAACTTGTAAGGCTTGTTCGCGACAAAATCTGGACTCCTCTAAATACGCATATCTATGGAAATACTTCATCAACGCGTGAAATATTTCGCAGACTGATCAACGTATGTATGTTCATTGTGTAAAATCAAATTTTGGTGATACTACAAGCTTTTAGATCGAAGATGGCGTCGAAAGAAGAGCAGTTTGTGCGTTCGCAATGCACGAAAAAAAAACCGTGCCCGGATCAGTGAACTGCAGTCATGAATTCGAGAACAAGCAAAAATACACCGTGAACTGAATCACGTAATCATGAACTAAATCACGTTTTTAGGTAAAAATCCTGAAAACGTGAACTAGTTCACGGTCTGTTTTCATTTTCGTGAACGCTTTTGTTTCTGTGTGAAAATCCGGATCTGTCAGTAAGAAAACCTGCAAAAAAGCTTAGTTTTCCTGCAAGCACTGTACATAATTTGCAGGTCATCCCACAATTGATGTTCTTCGTTCGCATATGCCACCTGTCTTTTGGGCTTTGATGGATGGATTTAGCCTTCATAGTTTAACGCAAATAATTTCAATGTGAAATCGTAACTCGAGACTGCTTGATCTTGTGTTGGTAAATGAAGCTGCCGTAATGGAATGTGCTGTTATCGAAGCCTCCAAATCTTTAATTAACCTCGACGCCGATCAACCTGCGCTGGAAAATTACTATCAATCTATCAGTACCTATTACCTTCGATAACATCGCTGATCCACATGGCCTGAATTTCCGTAGAACCGATTTTGCTGCTATGAGCCAATCTCTGTCCCAAGTCAATTGACAGTTCCTTGACTCGTGCTCCACAATCGATGAAGCGGTAAACCTTCTTCGTCTAATGCTCATTTACGGTACCTGAAACGTGTGACATCGAAGGCTCTTCGTAAGTACTGCTAAACTCGAAATCAATTCACCAAGCGAATTTTCTCGACAGCTATTATCCATTACCGAATGAACAATCGCCATCTTTACAAGAATTATTCAGAACGAATCCCATCTAACCTTCAGCGCAACCCAAATTTATTCTGGTCATTTGTGAACACAAAAAGGAATAATAATGGGCTACCGGTTGAAATTCATCTTGGTGACAGAAACGCCAGCACACCAGTAGACAAATCTCCTTTCTGAGTAATTCAAAAGTGTATTTAATGATAGTCAGCGAAGCACTCAGAGATACTCCCAGAGACGCGTACTTCAATATTCCGGCGATTACATTGGACTTCGTTGAATCCGCAATCCGGTAGGACCTGACGGAATTCATGTGTACTAAAATATTGCTCAGCAGTGTTAACGATTCCTCTTTTGAAGCTTGTCAATATCTCGTAACGCCAGGGAAAACATCCAACACGTTGGAAATCTTTGTTCATGTTCCCAATTTTCAAGAAAGGAGATAAACAAAATGCCGAAAAGTATCGAGGAATCACATCGCTCTGTGCCTGCTCAAATGTCTTCGAGATCATCGTCAACGACTTGTTGTTTGCTAGTTGCAGACACTACATCTCTCCTGAACGACATGGATTTCACCCCTGGAGATCGACTTCAATCAACCTTGCACAATTCGTTTCCTCGTGTCTCCGGAATATGGAAGCTGGATCTCAAGTCGAGGTTGTTTACACGGTTCTCAAGGCTGCTTTTTACCGGGTCGACCATGCTATACTTTTGGCAAAGTTAGACAAACTTGGTGTGTCAAATAACTTAGTTCGTTGGTATAAATCTTACCTAACGGACCGGATACTCTGTGTGAAGATCGGCTCAGCTCAATCGAGCTACTTCAACAATATGTCGGGTGTACCTCAAGGCAGCAACTTGGGACCACTGCTGTTCTCAATTTTCATCAACGAGGTTGGACTGATACTTCCACCTAACTGCAGGTCCTTCTAATTGAACCCAATTGCATTTGATTTGAGGATCGTTGCTCTTTCTTGGGAATTGAGAAACATTGGAGCATAGGCGTACAGTCATGTAAGCAGTTTTCGCAGCAAAAGGTGAAACAGACTCTCCAGGAATTCTGGCCGAACTCTTCATCTACCGGCACGGAAAGTGACTGCTGCAAGATTTATTTTACAGCGGTTTGTTTACCTAGGCGCCCACTTTCTGCGGTATAAATTTCACGGTGTTTCGTGCAGTGCACACCCACGTTGATAATCCAACGTGGTCCGCAATTAAAATCGCAAAAACGTTGAAAATCGCTAAACCAACCGTGTATGATGTGCTCAAACGTTTCAGGGAGAATCCCGTTCAACATACCAGTGATGGGATGTGGTTGCAAGAGGAAGAGGATAGGAGTAATGAAATTGGAAGCATGGTAGCCACCGTATTTACTGCCCAGGATATTCGCGATGCTACCCGACATAGCAGGAATTGGGCAAAACCAGGACCAGATTTTGTGCACAACTATTGGTATAAGAAGTTCTCCTCAGTCCATGGACGAATGGCAGAGTACTTCAATATGGTACTAGAGGATCCCCAGCGGCTGCCACAATTCATTACTAGAGGGGTAACCTATCTTCTTCCCAAAGATCAGAACACGGCTAATCCAGCCAAGTACAGGCCAATAACATGCCTTTCAAGCCTGTAGAACAGAAGGGCTGCCGGAAAAACACGCAAAGCTGCAAAGATCAGTCGTCATCGATGCAGTTAAAGATTGGACTCGGAAAAAATGCGACACTTTGTTTGACACCTCGTAAGTAAAAATTAATGAAATTCTGGGTGATACTAGCTTAGAGTGTTATGTTTATGTGTGCAAAATTATCGCGATCTGTCAAGTAGTTTTCAAGATGCATTCGAAACAAGAAGAGCTACACCAGCAAATCTTGGACGCGATGATCAATAATCCTGGTCAGTCGCACAGATGGATCGACAAAAGGCTTGGAATCCACCATTCTACCGTGTCGCGCTTTGTGAAGATGTTCCATGAGAAAAAGACCATCGAGCGGCACGCTGGAATCGGCCGAAAACCGAAAACGGAATACCCAGAGAAGGCGCGGAAGATAAGGCAGTACGTTAAGAAGAACCCGAACCTTTCCACTCGAGACGTGGCCAAAAAGGTCAATTCATCAAAGTGGTTCGACCAACAGACCATGAAGCGGTTTTTAAGGTCAGTTTTTACGTGTTTTTAAGGTCAGGAAAGCGCCAAACCGGACTGACAAGCAAAACATGGTGGCCAAATTGCGTGCGCGGAAGCTGTACCGTGAGTGGCTGGTCAAGCCAGGCTGTCTCGTCATGGACGACGAAACATATATCAAGGCGGACACAAAACAAAATTCCCAGCCTCGAGTTTTTTGTCGGTACGTCCCGCATGGAGGTTCCGGAAAAGTTCCATAAGATAAAGATGAACAAATTCGCGAATAAGTACCTGTTGTGGCAGGCGATCTGCGAGTGCGGACGGTACAGCAAGCCGTTCGTTACAACCTTCACCATAAACGGGCAGATGTATCGAGAGAAACGCTTGCAGAAGCGCTTGCTGCCCTTCCTCCGCTCTCACCGTGGTCCCACGCTGTTCTGGCCGGATCTCGCTTCGTACCATTACGCCAAGCCTGTAATGAATTGGTACGAAGCGAAGGGCGTTTGTGTGGTTCCGAAGGAGGCGAACCCCCCAAATACACCAGAACTTTGTCCGATCGAAAAGTTTTGAGCGATAATGAAGAAGACGTTGAAGAAAAGCGGAAAAACATTCAAAACCGATGAAGCTTTGAAGAAAAACTGGGAGAAATTGTGTAAGGAAGATGGACAAAGCCTCGCCCAAGATCTCAGCAGTGTTATGAGAAATGTACGAGCATTCAGCTTGGAGGAGGAAATTCAATAAATAAATTATGCCAAAACATAGCTAATATATAGTTATTTAATTCCTGAAAATTTGAGCAGTATCCGATTTAAAATGAATTTTTGGTGATCATTTTTGTGTGTCTCATTTTTTCCGAGTCCAGTCTTTATTGTAGGTCAGGCTAGCCAAAAAAGGAGAAACCTTAGCATGGCATACATCGACTACAAGAAGGCGTACGACTCAATTCCTCACTCGTACCTTATCAAGACACTGCAGTTGTACAAGGTAGATGGTGGAATCATGAGGCTATTACAGCATGCAATGGGCATGTGGAGTACATTACTGATGGAGCAACGGTGCTAAGATCCAGAACTCTAAGCATAAGAAGGGGAATTTTCCAAGGCGATACCTTTAGCCCGCTGTGGTTTTGCCTTGCGATGAATCCCCTTAGCAGAACACTCAATCAATGCATTATGGCTACCATTTGAAAAGTGGAGGAAGACCTAACAATGTTACCCACATTTTCTACATGGACGACTTAAAGCTGTTTGCGAAAACAGTTGGAAAGCTGCACCGACTCTTGCAGCTAGTAACGGTGTTCAGTAACGATATTCGGATGGAGTTTGGAATCGATAAATGTCGAACAGTCAAACTTCTTCGGGGTAAAGTGTCGGATACCGGTAGTTTTCGCATCAACGAACAGGAGGAGATTCGGAATATGGTTGAAGGCGAGTCTTACGAGTACCTTGGATTACTGAAATTGAACGGGATTAGCCATACAACGATCAAGAAGGAGTTGTAGGAAAAGTTCCTGTATCGAGTTAACCGTGTTCTGAGGTCATACCTGTCGGCCGGCAACAAGATAAAGGCGAATAATACGTTTGCCGTGCCCCTGTTGACCTACAGCTTTGGAGTGATAAAGTGGACCAAAACTGACTTCGAGGCGATAGAACGAGCAGTACGAGTGGCGTTCACTAAGCATCGCATGCATCACCAAAAGTCGACCATCGAGAGAGTCACCCTACCACGTGCTGAAGGAGGAAGAGGCGTTACCGATATTCAAGCGCTATGTGTTTCCCAGATCCATCAGTTGCGGATGTACTTCGTTGAAAGCCAGACCCGTCACGAAGTCTACCATGCTGTTTGTGAAGCAGACCATGGGTTCAGCGCCTTCCATCTGGCGCAGGAGGACTATCAGCTGAGCTGCGACCTAAAAACTGTCGACGATAAAGTTGCATCGTGGAAGCTGAAGGAGCTGCATGGGACGCATCCCCATCAGTTGGAACAAGCGCTTGTCGACAAAGTAGCGTCGAATACGTGGCTGGTGCGAGGTAATCTCTTCTCAGAGACTGAAGGCTTCATGGTAGCCATCCAAGACCGTGTCGTTGCGACGAAGAACCATCGCAGGTACATATTGCACGAAGAAGTAGAAGGCCGTTGTAGAAACTGCAACGCAGTAGGAGAGACGATCGAACATGTTGTTGCTGGCTGCCAAGCATTGGCAGAAGTAGCGTATCTCGGTCGTCACAACGATATCGCCAAGATTGTGCACCAACAACTTACACTGAAGCACAATTTGGTGAACCATTACGTGCCTTACTACAAGTACCTGCCAGACCCGGTTCTGGAAAACAGCTGCGTAAAGCTGTACTGGGATCGCGAGATCATAACGGATTTAATCATCCGTGCCAATCGCCCTGACATTGTGATCTACTACAAAAGGAAGAAGAGTGTAACTTTCATCGATGTCGCTGTACCGCTGGATCGCAACGTCCATTCAACGTTCTTCAGCAAGAATACGAAATACCACGATTTGGCGGAGGAGTTGAGACAGATGTGGCATTTGGAGGAGGTCCGTATAGTTCCGGTAATAATCTCGGCGCCCGGAATTGTTCACCGTACCCTTATACGTTCCCTTGGAGAGTTGGAGCTGCGAAAGAATTGAGCAGCATTCAGAAAGCAGCGATTCTTGGAACCTGTAGTATTTTCCGGCGGTTCCTGAATCACCATAACTAATCCAACCGAAGCAAACAAATTAGGATGTAAGTTTACATAACTGACGGATGTATCCACCGTGCCTAACCCCCTTTTGGCCACATGCCCGGGGGTAGGTGAAGGTTTCCAGCTACATGCTGAGAAGTGAGATGAAATCGGATAATAATAATAATAATAATAATAATAATATTAATAATAATAATAATAATAGAAGATTTCGAAAATCTTGGACAAAAGCAGCTAAATCGGTTGCAGAAAAGTCCGCACATACCCTAATGACAGGAGTAAACTCAAAAGTTCGTAGTTTCTCCATGCAGCCTAATTAAGTAATTGTAATTAGTTTTAAGATGACTAATAATGCACAATTAAATGAAAAAAAATACATCTTGGATTGGAACTAACAAATTTAATCTGTCCAAATTTTGTCACGAACAAACCTTATACTAATTGTGACAAAAGTGCAAATTCTTCTCTATATTCTTCCCAATTCAACAAGTTTGTGGTTGATTGGTCAAAACTTATTCCGTTCAATTCCGCCCGTGCACCGCTGAACCGATAAAACTGCGGACGATGCCATTTGCCATTTACGACCCACTGACACCGTTGATTGCATTATGTCATCACGTTTATTGTACATTTTTTCACCCCATCACGGCATTTCATACCCGTCGTTATCAACAGTCGCAATATGCACTTTCAATGTCAAGTTCGTTTATGAATATGATCTTTCCGGCCGGCGGTATTGTAGTGTAAAATCAAGATAACAAAAGAAAATAAAAAGAAAAGGTGCTACTCACCAATCCGTCCGCGCCATTGACCTCGATCGCCGTCTTGAGTCGCTGGGTGAGTTGTTCAATCAGCGACTCGTAGCGAACGTTCAGTGTGTCCAGCCGCTTCGAGTACACCTCGGTGGCACCCGGGTCGGCGTCCGGTGGCCTCAGGTCCTGCCGGGGAGGCGAAAAGCTCGGCCGTATCTCCACCAGCCAGTCGATGTAGTGCAGGCACTTTCCATCGTAGATCTGCAGACGCGTTGTTGTTGTTGTATCGGGCGGTTTTGGGGCGGTTTGGGATTCGGTTGTTTGATTTTGGTTGATGGTTAATAGCGCGTGGGTCAGTTGATTGTTGTTGGCCGACGAGTTAGGTGTTGATTGGGTTGTTGTTGTTGTTGTTGTTCGGACGGGTTGATTTTTTTTATTGGATTTGTTTTGAGAGCGCGTGTGTTTATGTTTTGAGGCAGATGTGTAAGTGTGAGTGTGAATATGAGTTATTACATCAATTAGTATTCATTTCTAAGATATGAGCTTGTACTAAACGTTGTAAATTAGGGGTTTAAATGTAAGGTCGATTGTAAAGTGCGATTTTTAATTATTAATTTGTGGACCACCGAGGGACACTAAACGTTTTTTTTGTTTTGCACTGTAACTTGTGTTTCATTAGTTCACGAATTAAAAGGTGCTACCGAGTTCGAAAAGCTTCTTTTTTTTTGTTCTATTGAGGTGCATTTCAGCGCCAGCAGCTGTCCGCGGCATTTGCAGGAAGCTAAATTCCGTAAAATTCCTTTTCCAAAAACCAAAAATCAAACACACATTAAGCCGTAAAAAAGGTAATTACCATCGCCCAGCTGCTTTGCTAAGGCGCCTGATTTTAATCACAATTCTACTCCACTAGTAAGCGACAAATTAATAACTAAAATCCCAGCTTTAGAATCGGCTCACTCGTATTGATTAAAAAAGTAAATTTTGAACAAGCCAATTTGGAATTCGTTGGGAGTTCGATCAATTTTGCCACCAACACCAATTCGATCACTCCTCCACGGGAAGAAATGACCTCACAAAGCGATTAGAAAGCGTCAATTCACTGATAAGAAAAGGCATCCTTTACCTAACGCTCACAACGGACCTCGCACACAGACACATCACACACACACACACACACACACACACACACACACACACACACACACACACACACACACACACACACACACACACACACACACACACGTAAATACACACAATTTAGAAGCTGATGAACGCACAATCAGAGGAATCATCACACCCACACGCACAAGCAACCGACACAAACATGTACTCCGAAATTCAATTTTTTAACCAATAGTCTCGATTCTTACAAGTTTTACTCTCGCGAAGGAAGAGTTCGGGTAAAAATGATCGGAAATGGCACCCCTGCCAGGCGGATCTAGTGCACACCTTCAGGCGGTGAGCATTAGACCGAAGCTGGCAGCGATGGCGATTTCTTCATTCCGGACGCCCCGGTCTGCCACACGACGATACGTACCTTAGCTTCTCGGATCAAGCGGCCACCGGTGAGATTGACCTGTTCGATCTTGGACGCACGCTCCATGGCCTCACCCAGCATGGTCTGTCGGTGTTGATGGGCGGAATCGAGTAATTTGCGGACATTGAAGTGGATTTATTTTTCGAGAGATTTAAGGAACCGAGCGGGACGAACCACGACGTGTTTGTGTGGGAGTTCATGGAGATCGTATTTCGTACACACATTGGTTGTTGTTGTTGGATATTTATTGGTGGTGGTGGTGGATCGTGTGGTGTATTTGTGTTTTTTTGTGTTGTATTGTAGATTGTTTTTTTTTTAATAAAATGCATAAAGGGAGGAAAGAAAATAAATTAAATTGATTAGTACGTTTCCATTGCTAGACTAAACGATTTTGGTAGCGCAATTCTAATCTGTTAATCTGTTTCTACTGACTAAGACATATCTAAAATGGCGAAATCCTGAACCAAAGTTATTGTTTTTGCTTGTTTTTGTAATCTGTGTTCGTGTTCTGCGGGCTACTGATGAGAGGGAAGAGCTCTTGCACTAACAAAGGTTCATGCGTGGGGTTTGTCAGTATCTGCGTGTGTCGTGACTAATTGAACCTTGTTCATGTTCGATGTTAGTCCAACGTCCGTTGTAAACTGAGAAGTGTCTGTGTTCATTATTTTGCTAAAAGCTTAGGTATGGCGGATTGTGGTACTGGTATATTGCTTCCAGAATCATAGACATTAGAGTTCGTCATGGTATGAAAAAAAACTTGTCCTGACAAAGCGAGAACAAACTATTGGTTGCATTTTCTCCCCCAAAGAAATGAGCAAAATTTGATGACGGTTGATTTAAACGAACTATCCACATTTTGTTTAAAATTAGATGCTTATACTACTTATTGGAATTTTCATTCCTGGAGACTACAATTCTGCATGGACTATACAACTGTTCAAATGAAAATATAGTCCAGGCAATGTCAAAGTCAGTACAGTGCAAGAATGTCCCTGAAAAAATGTTAGAGATATTCCAAAAGTGGTGGACCGAACTAAATGCTAAACTTCTTCAATCAAAACTGCGCTTCAGACCAGTGCTGAGCATTTTCATGACGATTATAAGACTGTGACCACCATCTTCTCATAATCATTAGAATTCACGAATGATGGTCGAATACTGTGTCACTCACAAACTGGTTGATCTCATTTGCCCGTTAGTAACAAAAACCATCTTAACTGCTAGAGAATGTGATATGAAGAGAGTAGAAAAATCAATCACTCACTAATTATCTCTGAGAACGATATGCAAGACAAATTATTTTCATCATAATAGGTGTTAGCCGCTGGCAATTATTATCCAATTTTAATTCTTTAGATATTATCGGCAATGTCCGTTTGGATTTTTGTGGTTCCCGGAAATCCGGGTAGTCGGAGCTGTGGTCCGGTACGGAGACACAATTTCAATTGCATTTCCCGGATCTTTGGAATAATTCCTACAAGCTACTTCTATTCCATTGTGGTTCATTTCGCGACTTGTTCCTGGAACGGCCATTCAGTAACAGATTCCCATGGGATCTCGAATGGCCATGAACAGATTTAGAAGGAATCCTTGGCAATAGGGGTATCAAAATTCGAAAAATTTCTCCAGGAAGATATTTCTTAACGTTTTGTGGACATATGATGATTTTTTCCCGGACCGGTTATTCCGGAACAGATTCCCGTGGGACCTAAAGTTTCCAGAAAGTAGGAAACCCTTGCAATATTGGTAGAAAAATTCATGAAATTTCTTCAGGAGGCTATTCCTCAAAGTTTTGTGGCCATTTGATGATTTGTCCCTGGATCATGTTTCCGTGGGAACCCTTGGAACAAAGCGGGCTATTTCTCTCCGTTTTGTGGCTATCTGATGATTTGTACTAGAACCAGTCATTCCGGAACAGGTTTCTGTGGGGTCTCAAGTTGCCATTAATATATTTAGATGGAAACTCTGGCAACATGGGTTTCAAAATTCATAAAAGTTCTCCAGTAGCCTTCTTCTCAACGTTTTGTTGCTATCTGATAGTTTGCCCTCGGAGCAGGTTCCCGTCGTGTCTCGAGTGACCATTAACAAAACTAGCCACAAAGCTAAACAGCAAAGGTCACACTAACTTTCCTTCCCTATTCCCACTTGATTGCAAGAACGTGCCCGGCGCCGTTATTGATAATTAAAAGAAAGTGAGTCACTGAAACGTGTGGAGAATGGCCGGTTATTGCCAGCCCCATTCAGTTATTCATTGTGCAATTTCACTGATTCTGATCATTCACGGAGTAGCAACCATTGATACGTGCTGTCAGTCAAGTTAAGCTAGCTATAGCTACTTTACTATTGATGTAGAAGGAGATGTTCGCTCATCACCATGAGGCACCAAGAGTGAACATCAATGTTTTTGGCTAGAATGAAAGATGTGAAGAGAAAGTGTTGAAAGTTCCGTCAGAGTGCGGCAGGTAGGAAAATCTAACAGATGTTGCGAATCAAAACAAACCCACAAAAGGAGAGAGTTCCTCTCCCATGTGCGCATCAGTAAACAGAGTGCACACAATAGATCGCTAAGAATAAACTATACAAGCCACAGTGGTACATGAGCGTCTTTCCATGCGTCAATTTTTGCCTGTTGAAGTGGACTTGTTCCATTGCTACAACCTACCCCGCAGTGGGATGTTAGGCAAAGATTGACGTCCATGGTTCGAGTACCATTGGATACATGCCCTTTCGCTCAATTTTCAAAAAACATCTGTTAGATTTTCCTACCTGCCGCACTCTGACGGAACTTTCAACACTTTCTCTTCACATCTTTCATTCTAGCCAAAAACATTGATGTTCACTATTGGTGCCTCATGGTGATGAGCGAACATCTCCTTCTACATCATAATCGCTACTCCTCGCACGGAGAATACATAACATAACAATTAATGTATGTACTTTACTATTACATAAAGGATCTGCTAAATAAATCAAATCTCGATGTGAATCACCTCGATGACTTGAATATTACTTAGATCAGGTTATGAAGAACCGTCTGCTTCCTCATGCTTCAACGCTGTGGGGGGAATACACCATATTGTTTCCAACAGGACTCACCTCCAGATCACAAGGCAAAGAAAATACAAGCGTAGTGCACAAATTTGCCCTATTTCATCACAAGCGAAGAATGGCCTGCATACTCACCGGATCTCAAGGCACTTGACTATTTTGTTTAAGGTTATATGCTTCACCATATAGGGCCTACGAAAGGGCCTACTTTAGATCGATTCAAGAAACATTTGATTGATATTTGGGACCAAATTGCTCAGGAAATCGTGCGTGCCAGCTGCGATGGGTTAACAAAGCGTTTGTGCAAAGTTATCAAAGTAAAGGGCAAGAGATTCAAATTAGTTTATTTCCAAAGCATGTATTTTTCAAATGAAAAATAAATGCTATGATTTGGTTGATTTGTTTTGCTGTAATCCCATTCTGTTTTAGTGACACCTATTGTGAGACACCCTGTAAACCTATACAAAGTTCTGTAGTTCTCAGTATTTGTGCTACGCCTATTTACATAAATTTTCTAACGACGGTCGTCTAAATTCATGAGCATAGCCATCGGTATTATTAATAAGTATTTCAAAACACGCGCTGAAATTTTTTTTGTAGCAACGTCTGGACCAGACTACAAATAAATTGTAGTATTTACTGCTTTAATTCATACCATAAGCAAAACATGTTCCACAAAAGTAGTAAGTTCAAAAATTGTAGTAAAGTAAAGCTGTTTTTATTCATAAAGTTTTTCTACAAAAGTAGTAAATACTACAATATGTGTAGTAAATTGTGAATAACTACTTTTTATTCATACCAATACTGCCCATTAAAACATTTTGTCCCAACTGGAAAAACAGCAAGTCAAGAAAAACGCTTATGAAAATTTATTAAGCTGTTATCAAAGGGACAACCTAGTTTAGGTATTTGAACGACATATTCTGAACATACCATGGTACAATGGTAATGTACAATGCCAAATATTGGTGATGAACCAAAGATTTCGACGGATAAGTCTTTTTTAATAAAAACAAAATCCATATGGGACAGTTATGCTGTTTTCGGCAGAATAATACTGCGGCATGTTCCCTTCAACATAGCCATCGGATACACACAAAAAAAGTGAAGTATAACAAACGCTTAAAATTCCAGTCGCTCAAGTGCAAGCCAAAGTAAGCGTAAAAAACGAAGTTGTTTGCAATATTGCATACAACTTACCAAACATTGGGCGATATTTACATGAAATATTGAGTTAGTTTATGCCACACCGAACGTTTCAAGTATGTGCACTAGACATCGCAAACAAAATACATGATTTTCAAACTTTGGCTGATTGTTTCTATAGATAGATTTCTGAAACTGCATTTGCAGATTAATCCGACGTTATTTATTCCCAACGTTTCGTAATCGAACGACGCCTTTTCCCTTGTACCTTCAAACATCTCTAAGCGAAATCTTCTAGACACGCAGAACGTTTTATAACTGTTTTCTTTTGTGATGAAAATTGCATGCACTTACTATTTTTTCCTACAACGACCCTTAAAGACCCTTTTCTACGGATGCAAAGGAACTTCAAAATAACAAAAAAACAAGATGCAATCCTGCCAGTACCACAACAACCCTTATCGCTAACTTTTCCTAATTGTTAAGTTATAATTCCGTTCTGCGTACGCAGAACCAACTACCAGGAGACGACGAGCAATTTTTATGTTAATTCTGGTCCCTTCTTCCAATCCATGATTAATTTCTGTTGTTGAATGCAGTTAGTCATTTGATTCTACTATAAGTTGTGTGGTTAGGTATTTCTGTTTCTGTCACTACTGATGGCTTTCTAAAAGCCTATTAAGTTGTTTGGGGGGAACTGTGGTAGGTAATGGAAATCTGTGTTCTCGAGTGAATACGTGGTTCGAGGTTCTCCTCTATTGAAAAAAAAAAACGAAAAATAATGCGCCTGTTCGTGTACGTCATCACCTTCGTCATCATCGGTTCCATCATCATCATCATCATCATCATCATCATCATCATCAATAATAACAAACGAAGTCGACCTACTAAATCTCCTGCGGTAATGCTAACTTCTGAACAAAGCAATAAGACCTGAAAGCTGCGACGAGGGGCATCGAGAGGAAATGGGGTACTTACATCCAGTTCTCTCGCGGAGGTGGCCGTTGGCAGCGCTTGGAGCTTCTCGGTTTGCTTCTCGACCCACGTTTCTTCTACTACGATGCTTGTCTGCAGGTTTTTCATCAGCCCAATTGCTGTCTCAACGCTTCGAAGTCTGGACAATGAAAGAAAAAAAACGAATTCTTAAGCGATCATATTGAGGGTTTAAACTGCGTGAATTTATTACCGTTCAGCAAGTTGTCCACAGATGTTGTTCCATCGTGAGTTCAAACGTTCCACGTTCGCGTGGAGCCGCTTCAGGTCACTCAATACCTTGGTCGGTACGCCCATCCGACCGAGCTGATCGGCGGCGTCGTTCATTTTGTCCATTTCCGGCTGTTGTGCCGAAATCGTTTCCTGGATGGTGCTAAGTCTCTTAAATACTTCGTACAGACCTTCCTGCGACGATGGTAGTTCCAGCTGGCGGGACAATTTGCCCTCCAGGTCGGAAATAACCTGCTCGTTGTCCTCCAGACCAGCTAGAGCACCTTCGAGCAATTTCAAGCGATCGCCATGCAGACTGGCCTGAGTGTTGAGTTCTTTCCACAACTCCAGGAGATTGTCGAGGCTCTTTTTCAGAGCGGGCGTTTTCAGCGTAATAGTACGGAATGTTTCTTGCAGGTGTTTCAGGTCCGGTTCAAGCAGACCCAGACGGCGTTTGTAGTCGTCTAGGATCTGGACCGCATGTTCTAGTGAGTCCAGATCGCGCGGCATTGGCGAGAGGATGATGTGGTCCAACTCGCGGGCCATCTCCTCCAAACGAGTCTTCAGGGAGATACATTGTTCGGTGAAGATTCGGCTTGCTTGTTTGCTTTCCTCTGAAATTTCAAGAAAAAGGCACTTATTAACACTCAGTGGTAAGCAAAACCATCATAGAAGGGCAACCTCGGAAAGATCTGAAGCGAAAAACGCCTTTCATGATTATGTTTCTTCAAATAAATTCACTTTCGAACTAACTACTTTTCACTAAAAGCGAACGATTTGCTTCCAAAACACGGTCCGTTGCGAGTAACGATCTGGAAAGAACTGACCGCACATTCCGCAAAATCTAGAACTAAAGTTCCCAAACACCCACCCATCTTTCCAGGGAGAATCGTTAAAACATATTAGTTCCAGATCGTCCGGTCTATTATTCTTGACCTTCCCCCTTTATTGACGTTGTGGCATACAATGGAGTAACATAAAACTCAGAAATGACCACAAATCCCAAAATGGTCACATCGATCAATTATCCAATTAAAATCAACCTATTGTCTGAAGCTCATTTGAACTCCCAATCGAGATCATTTCTCCATGGTGACGGAATCAATCATTTACCATTGCTAGAGGTGCTATTTTGAGATTGCGTATTTGGCCAAAAATCATTCCACTCAATCAGCTCTTGGGTCGTAAAATTTCATTAGAAACAAATATGAACTCAAACTCACCTTCAGCTCTGGCACGTTTTTCGAATTCATCAAACAGTCGATTGACCTCGTCCATTTCGCGCCGCAGTCGGCGCAGCTGCGGATCGGCAGGGTCCCCTTCGGCCAGCAGCTTGTCGGCGTCATCGTTCAACGCGCGCCGAATGGCTGTCCGCTGTTCGGCACCCATCGCCAAAAATTGCTCAAAGTCCCAGCCCTTCACCACCTTGATGGTGGCAAAGATCATGTTCTGTCTTAGCCGTAATTGTTTCTTCTGCCACAGGGCGATCGAGCGGTCGAACAATCGCTTCAACCGATCGGCAGCTTCGATCGATTCCTGATCCGGTGGCGGCAGAAGAAGGCACACACCATGGACGGATCCCTCTGCTCCCTTCGCCGTTTTCACACGCCATTTCACCCTGCCGGAGGTATCCAATAGGGTGCAGGATTCGTTCTTCTCCAGTGAAATGTTGCCCTGTTTGTAGGAGCAAATCGTTTGCACCGTGCACTGTCGGTTGACCGGTTGTTTTCGCTGTTTCAAAGGCACTATTGTTGTGGCTTGGTGCTGTAGATGGGCCACCGTTTCGCCGAATGCGTTCAGCTCCTCACGGATGTCCTGCATTCCGCGCAGCAGACTCTCGCCCTGGTCGAGCGAGAACTCGGACTGGGAGTATTTGGTATTCAGGATGTCATCCCGTTTGGCAAGCCAGTTTTCCGCTTCGCGAATTTCGTCGAAGAACGAGTGGTAATCCGTGGCATGTTTCAGATGGACCTCGAGGCAGAGCGTCAGCTGCAGCAGCCAAGACCACTGCGACTGGAGGGCCTGCAGGTGACCTTCGATGCACTTCGAGGCAGGGTGCTGTTGGACTAGAAGCGCCTCTCCGCGATCGAGGATGGTAGCAAAGTGCATCTCGCGTTTCTCCAGCTCGGACATCAGGTTCTGTTGGGAGGGGGAAAAGTTGGAATGAAGGTTAGTTTCTTTAAATAACGCGGTGAATGTGGGGAAAATTTAAAACACGAAAATAGAAGCGATAACACCATTGATAACACGGAGAACAGAAAGCACATGCCTGGGAATAACACAGCAATAAACGGTTTAGTCATGTTTTTGCAATCATTTTCGATTAAGAGTCGAAATTGTCTTAAAGAGCGACATCAGTTATTTGGCGCTCGATTATGAAGTCTCTGATAGGGAGAGTGCTGGAAGTACTACACAACTCTCTGCCTAAGAGTTTGATGAGTTAGACGAGAACACCATTGTCAAACATGATGTAAAATGACTACTATGTAACGCAAAATCTTAAGGGTCTACTTGACAGGGTATTCTGAAGATGAAAAAGTTCAAGAAATAGAATGGGCTGCATATAAAGTGTTGGTGAAGAATATGGTTTACATTCATTCGTATTCATACCCTATTGTCTATATTAGTTAAACATTCATGTTACATGCAGGAATGTTTTTGGTCTTCCAAGTAGTTCTGGAGCTCAGAACATGAGATCTAAAACCGTAACAGTAGTTTTTTTTCATTATATACAGTTATAAGATATAGCCATAGGATGTCCTAAGTCAGCCAAACTAACGTGTAGTTCAGTACTACAATCTTAACAAAGACTTTTTTGTTATATTTTGCTTGTTTGTTTGTTGTTATGTTATGTTTTTTATCAAGTAATAATCAAAAATCTGATAACTTAACAGATGTTATGAAAAAACTTTGGAACACGAGATCTACTCCCGTAACAGAGCATTGATTATCTAAGCTCGTTGAAGGGAGATATCTTACTATATTCATAGAGTTTGAATAAATAGTCTTCGGACATTCTTGGTCATTCAAGTTTTTTTCTAGCTTTTTAAGTAAACAATATTTTCATGAACAAGGTGGGTTTTACTAACCGTATTCCCACTAATTGGCAGAATTATATTTCAAAATTGAATGTTACTAAAAAGAAAGCACCTAACTGAATTTAGGTTCTGAAATACAACTTCAGACTTACTAAGAGACACCAGAAGATGAGATGGACATGGTTGACTACAAATTGTAATGTTTTGTAGCGAAATGAGCTACCATTACAACTGTAGATCTTACACTCATAGCTACCTGGAACTCGACTCCCTGGGCATAGGGTATGATTGTACTTGCCATACAATAATACTAATGCAAAAATGATACCTGGCATCGAAAGCTCTCACCTAAGAACTGTGGAAGTGCATTTAGAACACTAAGTTGAGAGCAAGCAATAAGCGAATTGTTAAAGCAATATGCTTGAAATGCTAAACAAAAAGAAGAAGTCAATGCAGAACCCGTAGCTTCGGGGAAGGTAAGCGCTGGTCCTCCGGAAAGAAGGGGGTTGTTGAAAACCGTAAGAAATCTAGCAACGGAAAGTCAACAAGGGACCGGAACAATTGGCGACGAAAAAGAACTTGCGACTGGAAACTCGTTACATACTCAATTTCATCAGAAGCAGTTCAAAGATCACACCATCTACTAGAGCTGAGGCAACACACATGAGCCGGGGGCAGCATTTATCGTGATGGGCAGACGCGCGTGATCGGTTGGTGGCCGATCAACGAAAGAATGTGCAGGTTGAGGATCAAGGGTCAGTTCTTAAAGTTCAGCATAATAAACAAGCATAGTTCACATTCCGAAAACACTGATGATGACAAGGACGCATTCTAAGCGCAGCTCTAACGCGAGTACGAGTATGCCCAAGCAACGATGTCAAGATCATAGGAGACCTGAATGCTCAAGTTGGCAAGGAGGAGGAGTTCAGACCGACAATTGATAAGGTCAGCTCGCCAGCTTACGAACGACAACTGCCTACGTTTCATTGATTTCGACGCCTCCAAGAACATGACCAATCGTAGCACCTAATCGCTACGCATGGAAATCACCACAGTAGACGGAATCGCAAATCGATCACATTCTCATTAATGGACGGCGCTTCTCCGATATTATCGATGTCAGAACCTATCGTGGCGCTAACATCGACTCTGATCACTGCCTAGTGATGGTTAAACTGCGCTCAAAGCTCTCCGTCATCAACGATGTACGATACGGACGACCGCCTCGATACGACCTAGAGCGACTAGAACAACCGAATGTTGCGTAGCATCTAGAGGCAGCGTTTCCGGACGAGGTTGAGCTCGACGGGACCCCTCTTGAGGACTGCTGGAGGACTGCTGAAGTACTATCAAAGCAGTCATTAACAACGCACATCGTCGGGTACGTAGAACGAAGTGGACGGAATATTTTGTTTGACTCAGAGTGTAGAGAAATTTTGGAGGAGAAGGACGCAGCGGGGCGGTAATGCTGCTGCAAGGGATCCAGCAGAACATGGAACGGTACAAACGGAAGCGGGAACAGCAAATTTGCCTTTTCCGGAGAAAAAAACGCCGCCTGGAAGAAGCGGAGTGTGAGAAGAGAGGGCAGCTGTGCCGTTCTCAAGAAACACGAAAGTTCTACCAAAAACTCAACCCAAAGGCTTTGTGTCGCGATCCGAAATGTGCAGGAATAAGGATGGAAGTATCTTGATGGATGGACGTGAGGTGATTCAAAGGTGGAGGCAGCAATGCGACGAACTCCTGAATGGCGCGGAGAACGTAGACAGTGAGAGTCCGAGTGATCACTATTTTGAATGCCAAAGTACTATCCCAGATCATCTTCCGTCGTGAATCATCTATAATGAACGAGTTCGTGAGAAGTCATAATATCGACCGCATATAGCTACACAAAATCATGGACGAGAACGGCTTTCTCTGGAAGCTCACAAGACTGAGTAGAGCAATGATGGACGGCGTGCAAAGTTTCGTAAAAGTTTCAGGCGAGCAATCCAGTTCGTTTGTATCTCGCCGGGATTACGGTAAAGTGAAGGACTTTCCTGCCTTCTGTTAAAAATCACACTAGAAGGTGTCATGCGACGAGCCGGGTTTAACAGTCGGGGTTCAATTTTCACGAGATCCAGCCAATTTGTTTTCTCCGCGGATGATATGGACATTGTCGGCCGAACATTTGGAACGGTGGCTGAACTGTACACCCACCTGAAACGTGAAGCTAGAAAAGTCGGACTACTGGTGAATGCCTCGAAAACCAATAGGCGGTAGCGAGCACGACAGGACTCGCATAGGAAGCAGGGTTTCGATGGACGGGAATACTTTCGAGGTGGTGGATGACTTCGTCTACCTCGAATCCTTGCTAACAGCAGACATCAACATCAGTCGTGAAATAAGAAGGCGCATTATCAGTGGAAGGCGTGCTTATTTTGGGCACCAGAAGAAACTGCGGTCAAGAAAGATTCACCCACGCATCAAATGTAGCAAGTGCAAAACGCTGATTAGACCGGTGGTTCTCTACGAACACAAGACATGGACCATGGTCGAAGAGGACTTGCAAGCATTTGGTGTACTTGAGCGATGCGCGCTAAGGATGTTTGTCGCTGTGCAGGAGAACGGTATGGTGTATGGCGGCGAAGAATAAAACTCCAGCTCGCACAACTCTATGGCGAAACAAGTATTCTGAAGGTGGCAAAAGCTGGAAGGATACGCTGGGCAGGGCATGTTGCGATAATGCCGTATAATAACTCTGCAAAGATGGCGTTCGTTTCAAATCCGGCTGCTAAAAGAAGGCGTCGAGATGGACATAATATTGAACAGCAAAAAAGCTACTGTTACAATTGTAGACCGTAGCTTCGAAACCCTAGGACAGATGATGTTGTGATGTAACCGTATACGGTCTTCAATAAGTTCGGTTACAATTTTTTATGATTTTGTAGATATGCACCATGCACATATTCTGTACAAGTATTAGTGTCAGCTTTAGCTTAATGTGTACACTAACGGATGTACGTTATTGCTGACTATCTATCATGGATTCGGGAAATCGTCGGGAAACATTCAGATGTCTGAAATCTCTTGAGCTTAAGCGGGACTTTTTGTATACGAGCCTCTAGAGATACTAGGACACCACTTTGATTGCGGTCTGTAAGAGATCTGGTCGGCCAGACCCGGCGGACCCGGCGCAAAAAGAACCGCTCAATACGGAAACTGATTTCGACGTTTCCACAGAAACCATTCACCATTCTCAACAAGGACCTTAGAGGTAAGGCTTACAAAAAATTTAAGGTCCATGGCGTCTGGGAAGTTGATACGATTCAAAATTAAGCGTCAATGATGGTTTGTGGGGCAGTTTGCAAGCGAGATAAACTTCCCTTGGTATTCATCGAAACGTAAAGATCAACGCTCATTTTAATGGAGGTTTTGGAGAAGATTGTTACCCCAATACTATGATGAGATGAGCATTATGTGTTCCAGCAGAACGGTGCGCCAGCTCACACGGCGAATGTGGTTCAAGCCTGGTGTCAGGACAATTTCCTGGACTAAAGTATGTGGCCTACCAGCTCTCCAGATTTAAACCCATTGGACTTTGTTGTTTGGTCCAGCTTGATGACAAAGCTGAGTGATACCAAAATCAGCAACTTAACCTAGTTCCAGCAAGTCATCCTCAAAATCTGGGACAAAATTCCCATGAAATGCGAGCGTGCTGCTTGAGCTGCATTCGAAAACCGATTGACGCTGTTGAAGAAAATCAAGGGCATTATTTTCGAACTTTTTGGACACCGTGCAGATAGCCTAAAAAGGACTATTAATGATGCAAATCCCAAGTTATTAACTCCCGCAATGTTTAAGTGTTCTATAACAACATCATAATATTTCAAACTATAAATTAGAAGAAAAATTAGTAGTCTCCATTTAATTCCAACTACCTTTGCTTATCTTCGACAGATACGCGTATTTCGTCTACAATGTGCAGACTTCTTCAGTGTCTCGTACTAATAACTCGACTAGTACGAGACACTGAAGAAGTCTGCACATTGTAGACGAAATACGCGTATCTGTCGAAGATAAGCAAAGGTAGTTGGAATTAAATGGAGATTACTAATTTTTCTTATAATTTATAGTTACAAGTATTCCACTAAACAGCTCAAACCCTCTAGGATTCATAATATTTCAATTTTTTTATAGCAAAAACTGTCATCGTTCCAAATGTAGAACTTAACTTCTGATCTCTAGGAGAGTTTAGATGACCAAGAAAATCCCAAAACCAAGGATTGTGTCGAAAATAAACTGGCAACCCTGATGAGCCGTGCAGACATACACGCCTAAGACTATCGGTTTGAGCCTACCTGTACATTCGACGCATTCATCTGTCAACAACTTGATCAGCTGCTGAATTTTCGGTAAACAGTGATCGTTTTCGAGATGCTGCAAATCGAAAAGGCTATTGTGCTGCATACGTCACAACTCATCACAACAGCTTAAAATCTATTACCAACTAGTTCGGGGAACCCTACTCGTTTGATGAGCTGCCAAGAAGTGGGAGAAACCAAGGTCCAGCTGAGCGAAAATTGGATCGGAAGGTAGTCAACCTCTTTTTTCGGAACAGATCGATGTCGATTCGTGATTTGGCCAAAAAGGCTCGTCGAAATGATCCAAAGAATAGCAAAACAAAATGCTGAGCGAAAAGCCAGGGCAAAAATAAGAGCCAGAAAGTTATACTGCCGACATTTGCAACGACCGTCTGCCTGCATTGGGATCGATGAAGAAACATATGTGAAAGAAGACTCCAGAACGCTTCCAAGACCGCAATTTAACACCAAGGTCATCGGCGAAGATGTGAGCATCGCCGAAAAGTCGTTCAAGGTGGAAAAATTTGACCGGGAGGTTCTCGTATAGCAAGCAATTTGTTCCTATGGCTCCAAGCCCTCAATTTTCTCTACTATAGGTACGATCAATGCCGAAGTTTACCGTAGTGAGTGTTCGCAGAAAAAGATGCTTCCGTAATACAAGCAGCACAAGATTCCTCCTTTTTTTTAGGTATGATTTAGCGGTAGTTCATTGCCCAAAACCACATTACACTGGATGCAAGAAAGTGAAGTAGATTTCGTTGAGAAAGACATCAATCCTCCCAATTGTCCACAGGTCATTCACTTGAACGCTACTGGGCTATCGTCAAGCGGAACTTCAAGTAGTAAAAAGTGCCTGACCATGGAAGAGTTCAGAAATAATTGGTCTGCGGCTTCCAGAGTTGAGTCAAATCCAAAATCAAATGGATTACAAATGTAGACCCGGTTGGGGATCTTTAGAACAGTCTGGATAATCTAGATTTCTCGAATCTTGTGATGTATGTTGACCAGAAAATTCTAGGAACATGGTTGACCGGATCATACGAGAAATCTACAGGTTATGCGCTCAAGGATACTTTTGACCAGTTCAACACAACATTCAGGCTCATGGCCATGTAAGTCGTGAGTGCGTGCAGAACGTTATCATCGGAGGCAGTATGCGTCATTGCTGAAATGATCTCAGTTGGAATCACTCTAGCGGAGGACGGTGTTATTAGCGGAGAAATATCAGAGGAGTTCGGAAGCTGGTGAGGGCGGAGTCAATGACCAAATGGCAGCGAGAAAGGGACATTGTCGAAGGACACACTAGCTCATACCTGATTTATTGATTCTATGAAAAAAAAACTACAGGAAACTCCTCGCAAATGGATGGAATTTCCCTGAAAAGCTAACAGCTCATCTAAAATCAACACTGCGACAACAATAAATTATCACCAAGCAATCGGTACAAGCAAGCGAATTAACAAATAACCGAACTAAAAAAACTCATATTAAAGCAACGCATACGCACAATCATTCGCCAAATGAACATTGAAACAAAACTCTTCCGTTCAAAACAGAAAGCAACCTTGAGTACTTACTTCGTCACCATTTCCATACGAACGCTTGAAAGTAGACTACCGGTTAGAAATAGTGCGCAATTTCACAGAATTAGTTATAGCACAGTTGCCGACAAAAACAAGAATCCAAGAACGAAAGAGAATTTCAAGAGCAAAGAAAAGAACATTGCAATTGTACAGAATGCCGAAAAGTTCAAAAATCACCAGGATCACGAAACTTACCTCGTAGTACCGATGCACGGCGGACAGGTCCAGATTTTTGTCCGCCCAGTCCCGACTGACCTCAATCTGTTCGCGATCGTTCAGCCAGCTTAGTTCGGACGTCGCCGCCGACAGGAAATCGGCCAGGGCGTCCAGGTCCGAGAGGCGCTTGGTCGAGGTGCTGAGCAGCTCGGCGTAAATCTTCTGCAACTGGCTCAGCTTCTGCTGGTACAGCTGCAGCTCGTCCCCGGTGAAGTTGCTCTGGTGCCGTTCGCTCTGGATGATCTTCGAGTGGAACTGATCGATCACTTTGTGCTCGTGCTGGTGGCGTTCCAGTTCCACCTTGGCCGACGGCAGGTCCGAACCGAAGTCCGAGGTTAGTAGTTGTTTCTGGGGGGGAGAATAGGAAGGTTTTGGTGTTAAACGATTTTCTTAAGAGAGTAGGTAGAGAACACGTACCAGTTTGGTTTGACACCACTCGGTGTATTCCTGGACGTCTCGGAAGTACGGATTCGTACCGATTTGGCGTGTTTCGGTCACGACGCGGGTTTGCTTCGTGATCGTCGTCTCCTGAACTGGGTAGCTCATACCGGATAGTTTTTGTACTAAACTAGTGTGGAATGTAGTTCGCAGCTGGGACCACCGTTGGTGCAGTTTTGTGACTCTGGAATGAAGGTAATGTTTAGTGTTGACATTTCAACGGAGCATTTTTCCGCAAGGTACTCACTTTTTGTGCAGGTCTCCAGCCTGTGGATACCGGCCATCCTTCAGGCTATGGCAGTCGTCGTTCATTTCCTGGAGCGGTTGCTCCAGATGCCGGATGTCGCTTTCGAGTCCCTCGACTATGTTCTTCGCTTCGACTGGATGCAGTCGTTCGATTCGTCGGCTTTCTTCTGTGATTCGAGTTTCGATCTTGGTGATAACGGTCTCGGTGTGCTTGAACTCCCGCTGTACTTTGTCGGCTAGTTTCTGTAGCCGCTCAAGCCGCTGCACCTCTTGCTGGAGAATCATGTCCCGATCCGCCAGTGCGGACATGAGCCTGTGCCAGGCCTTCTCCAGTGATTCCGGTCGCAGCTCGGTCTCCACATCAACTTCGCCGATGGATTCGAAATACTTTTCCAATTCCTTGTAGATGGTAAACAGTCGTTGTTTGTCGCGTTGCCGCGGTGGCACTTCTTCACTTCGGAATCGGTTCAGATCTGATAGCAATCGTTTGAGCTCGATCAGCGTGGTTGGGAATGCTCGTTCCTGTAGGAGGGAGGTCTTTTCCCGGCACCAGTACAGTAGCTGTTGGGCTAGTTCCCTATATTCCTGTACTCTTCGCTGAGATTCCATGTCGAAGAGCGGATGGATTTGTGGAGGTTCCGGGAAGACGTCGTACAGCGAACTTAGGTAGGTGATCATCGATTTCTCATCGGGTTCGTTGGTATCAACGTCTGTGGATAGCAAGAAAAAAACAATTCCAGTCAATAAATTATCACGGGACGTGCAAATAAAATTTATGCGACATTCAACAATAGAGTCATCTTCACGTCATGCGCACGTAGCTTCCAAAAGTGGCGTGACGGCTATTAAAATAGCTCCTTTGTATTGCTTTTGCACCCTTATTTAACTTCGGCGATCGTCACAATCCGGGCGGATCCCCAACGGGAGCTACCGCAAATAAACTGAACATTCATCAACACCTTTTGCCCACAAAAGGTAAGACGGCACGCGGTCACGGTTCTCAACCCGGACAAAGGTGCATTTTTTTCTTAGCTAAATGAACAATTCAAATCTCGTAAGAAAATGAATATGTACCTCGTTTTGCATAGACCCGGGTTCAACCTGTATGACGGATTCGGGTAATTTAACATCTTGATTTGGACTGTATGCACTAAAGAACGTGAACCCACACTGCACTGACTGACAGTACGATGATTCGGTGACAACAACCTGCTCACGGAAATCGGACTTAAATCAAACCGTGCACGCTCAATTTAACAAACAAGGCCGAAAACAAACCTGTCGAAACAGAAACGGAGCACCTTAGGATCAGCGTCTCGGTGCGTTGGGATAAATGGTCCGTAACGAAGCAGTACTTCGCACGGTTGTGACGACTGTCTTCATAAATTATCATTCAATTTGAAGTTCCGATTCGTTCCGAGCAGTTTTGATTTTGATTTTGATTCAATTGATTGTTGATGACACGTTAACTAGATTAAATGGACTGTAGATCAAAATTAATGATCCCATCGAAATGAAGTGTTTACAATTCTACACAGAATTTACTTCGCGGTATGTTGATACAACCGTTGTAGAATTTGTTTGGAAGTGGTATGGGATGAAGATTGATTACCGAATAATGGGGATCATCAATCTGTATTGAGGCTTTCGAATTAATCATTGCCCAAATTTGAGAGTAATAAATGGAACTCGTAGAATAGCAATTATCCACTTTACTACATTGATATCGATAATATTTTCAGAAATTAATGTTTAAATTTTTTGCCGAACGAGCGACTGACGGTTCCCGATAATTTGAACCTTTGTCCAATTGGGAGAACATATCCCATTACGGCAGTACATTTCATTCGGAGTGTAATACCGTACTGGGGAAATATTCAACCGGTGATGACCACTCCTAATATTACATTGAATTACATTTTCGTAAAATAGCTTTCACTCGTTTCGTAAACATGGATTTTGTGCATAGAACAAATGTCTCGTATATTGTATGAAACATTCATTACGATTTTTATCTGGCGAAATGCTATCATTACACCTTACACGAAAAGAATTTCATGAAGACCAACCAATCGCTGCTTCTCTTTTATCATACTCATGCATGATGGTGTTGCTGCTGGCATGGGCGGGAATAATTTATTTATCTATCTATATTTATAAAAATTAATTTCTGTCTGTCTGAACCTTATAGACTAGGAGACTACAGAACCGATCGGCGTGAAAATTTGTATGCAGGAGTTTTTGAGGCCGGGAAAGGTTCTTATGATAGTAAGAGACCCCCCTCTCCCCCATCTCTGTGAAGCGGGGGCTTCCATACAAATGAAACACAAATTTCTACATAACTCAATAATAAATCAAGAAAATTGAACCAAATTTGGTATGAGCGAGTTTTTGAAGGCAGGAAATATTTTTATGGTGATTCTGGAAAAGGAGGTTCCCATACAAATGAAAAACAAATGTATACATAACTCGAGAACTAATCAAGCAAATGGAACCAAATTTGGCATGGGAGAGTATTTTAAGGCAAGAAATGTATTCATGGTGGTTTGAGACCCCTCCTCTCTCTGAAAAGGGGAGCTACCATACAAATGAAACACAAATTTCAACCAAACATGAGAAATATTCCTACCGCTATGCTAATTTCTATGTAGAGCTTTTAAGGTCCGGAATAGGATCTTATAATAGTTTGAGACCCCTCCCGCCTATCTATAAAGGGGGCTCCCATGCTCCCAACTCGAGAACTAATTATGCAAATGAAACCAAATTTGATATGTGAAGGTTTTTGGAGGCCAGAAATGTTTCTATGATGATTTGAGACTCCTACCCTCTCTGGAAGGGGTTAGCTCTCATACAAATGAGACCCAAATGTCAACCAAACATGACAATTATCCCTACTGTTATGAAAATTTATATCGACATGGAGTTTTCATAAGGGCCAATGTCGCAAACGTAAACAATGGCTTCTTTTGCGAATTTCTTGAAAATGCTAACTTGCTCAAGTAAACTACCACTTCTATTATACAGGGGAACTCCTGTTCTGTAAAATCATCGTCATAATTCACTATGATTAAGTTAGCATTCTCGAGAAATTTGCGGAAAAAGTCATTGTTTACGTTTGCGACATTGGCCCTTATGAAAACTTTTTGTCGATATATTGGTTTTATTGGGGCTTGAGAAAGTTCTTATGATGATTCGAAGTTCCTTCCCAATCTGGAAGGAGGAGGGGGGGGGGGGGGCTTCCCAATCTGGAAGGAGGAGGGTTGCAAAACTCGAGTACTAATCAATTAAATACCAAATTTGGCATGTGGGGTTTTTAGGCCGGATTTTTGTCTTAGGTGGTTCAAGCTCCCTTCCCCCTTTAGGAAGGGGGGGGGGAGGTTCTCAAACAAATGAAATAGAAATTTGAATCAAACATAAGAATAATCCATGCAATATCTCGGGTAAGGGAAGGTCCATTAATTATGTGACGCAGCAAGGGGGAGGGGGGTTTTGGAAAACGTGACGATCTATACAAAAAAAAAAATGAACGTCCATACAAAAATCGTGACAAGGGTGGGGGCGGGACGGGTTATAAAAAGTCATTTTTTGCGTGACATAATTAATGGACGTTCCCTAAACAGCATGTTATGATACAAGGTTAACCCCTTCGTAATTAAGAACGGGGAATGCTTGAGTTACTATCAGTGCTACATTATGCACAAGAAGTTAATCTAAGGTTATGCGAGAAAAAAAGGTTTAAACTGAAAGGATACGACTTCGTTTGAAGATAAATGTTTTGTCTATGAAATGCTTCTACACAGAAAGAAAAACCGTTTGAAATTACCGAGCAAGGGTTAAAAGGCGCCAGTTCTATTAATTTTTCATTCATTTTTTTGTGTGCGTAGCTAGGCTCGCACCGGGTTCAGCTAGTCTCCATATAAAAATTAAAACACTGTCGAGATTTATAATTTCATGCTCATTAATCCAGTATCTTCTCACGAGTCACCACGACCTAGTGAGATCAACCACGGATTCAATAACAGCTCTTTCCAAAAATTCAGGATCGAATCCCATGTCAGAAACAATGTAAAAAAACGCTAAACAATTCCACGTGGTTGCGCTTTTTTCAATAACATTTCGAGTCGATAAAGTAGATATGTAAATTATTCAAGCAACCACCAGAGAGAGTTTTTTTTTGAATTTGTGACAAAATTTTCGTATCGCTTTGTATTATTTTCGTACAATGCACGAATGTTCTTTCTTTGTGAATAAATGCTTCGTGCTTTTGAAAGTTGCTCGTATGGCATCAATTAGCAAGGAATCTTCATAAAAACAACAAATCAGTTTCGTTGCAGAAAACAACGAATAGATTCGTTAGTTCTACTTTCGATTTCGTAGTATAAACTAAAATTAATTTTCAGTGTTGTGGTAGAATGGTAAATCTATACAATAGATTTCTAGCGGTAAATGAGGCAAAACGCACAGAAAATAATTTTTCGAAAATTAGATTACGCTCGTTTTGTAAACAGAGTTTTTGTACATGTTGTACACATGCCTCATACAGTGTAAGCAGCATTCCTAGAGCTTGTCATAAGGAAACTGCCATTAATTATCTGACGCGAAATAGTGACTTTTTAGACCCGCGTTTTTCTTATGAAACCGCACAATTTTTTGAATGGATTGTCATGGACTTTCCCTGAGCAAAATACTTCCATTACATGTTCTTCGTACAATGCACGAAACGAAATTCTCTGGTCACAAAAAAAAAATACCTTCTGAACAGCCTTGCTGAAGACTGAAGTTATGTATTTGGAACGGATTCAGGATATTTCAAAAATATACAAGCACACATGCGATACGTGGGGACAGATCCAGAACTGATAGTCACCAATGAAACGGTCTTGACCTAGTGAACAACGTTATCGCAGACAGGACACTTTTTAGTGCTAAAAATGCCAAGTTAGAGATGGGCTAAGAAACTCAATTGTACACCAGCGCCACGTAGCGAAACTATTGTGAACTGCTGGTCATCAATCAAGTGGACTTGTTTCACTTCAAACCTTATCCAGACAACATCATGCTAGACACCATTCAGAAGGTCTTGACCCACTGAACAACAGTGTTAAAGACAAAAACATTCTATCTGGTCAGAGTACCAAGATATAGCATATTTTTGAAAATAATTAGCACACCAGTGCTGCACAGCAGAAAGATAGTGAACTACTGGTCATCATGTTCAAAAGGTTTGGTTCCACTGAAGAATATCTCGCCACGTAGTGAGAGAATCCTAAACTTTTCGCCAACGAAAAGACCTTGATCTGCTGAATAACTTTGCTGAAGACAGTAACATTCTATGTGATCTATGTGATGTATCACGAGATATTTCGGGAAGAAATGTGTTGTACAAAGTACACCGCACGAGTGCTGAACGGCTAGAGGAAAAATAGTGAAAAAGTTATTCCGATTTGCTTTTGATGAAATCTCGAACTTTTCTTTTAATACCACTCATCATATTTTTAACACCTTCTTGGCTAACCTGAGCGGCTATTCTTCTTCTTCACCTCTTTTGTATCCCGATTTCCCTTTCCACTTTTTTTAACTTCTTTTTACCAACTGTCCGATTTTTCTCAATTGAACGGAATTGAGGGCAGTTTGGGTGGATTGATGTCCTTATCGAAGACTTTACAGGAAGTTCAATAAGTTCGAATACAACTTTTCATCGTTGTGTAGGAGCGCACCATGTACATTGGTGTCAGCCTTACCCTCATATATAGGCTAACTGACGTGCACGGTGTCGACTTGCTGTTATTTGTTATTTGTTTACCGCGACATCGTAGTAAAGTTATTTGAGAGAGGTGAGCGACCCGGCGAGATATTCCGGCAGTTGAAATCCCACGAGGTGAAACGGAATTTCATCTATACCACCATCCGTCGGTACCGGGAAGGGGCTCGGCCAAGGACCGTGCGAGATACGGACGGCCGTGTTCGGAAAGATCGCCAGCAGCCATCAAAGTGATGAGGAAGCGGGTTCGTCGAAAAATGAACCGCTCGATCCGGAAGACCGCTGCTGACCTGGATGTGTCAATCGGGACTGCGCACACCATCATGACGAAGGACCTGGAATACAAGCCGTACCAGAAACTCAAGGTTCACGGGGTAGCGAAGGCTACAATGAAGAAGACGTTGGACCGAACCAAACTGATACTTTCATGACACGCAGGTCAGGAGTTCGTGTTTTCTAATGAGAAACTCTTAGTCTTGCAACAGCCGCAAAATGTCCATAATGATCGGCTGTTCAGCATCGCCCCACATAAACTTCCCGCGATTCTAGAGCACCGCGTCGGTTATGGTTTGGGGACCGTATCAAGGCGTGGGAATCTTGCACTGGTGTTTATCGAGAAAAAAGTGAAAATGAACGCCGCGAACATTAAGACCGAGGTTCTGGAGAAGGTTGTGGCCCCAGTACTTTGGGACCTCTACGGGAAGGATCATTAGGCCTTTAAACAGGACGGCGCACTGGCCTACACGGCGAATATCGTCCAAGCGTGATGTCTGGAATCGAACTGATTTTCTCGATAAGACTTTGGACCATAATCCCTTGGATTTTTATGTAAGGTCGGTTATGCTGGCCAAGCAAAGCGAACATTAAGTGAGTGGGCCAATATAAGAAGCTCATTTTCAAGATCTGGGGTCAAGATGCCGTTGGATCAGGTGCGAACCGCGTGCGATTGTTGTGAGAAACGTCTCAAGCTCGTTATACAGCACCAAGTGTGGGGGTGGTGGTCGGGCAAAGACTACGTCTCACAAGCCGATATGTGCAGAGTCCTGGACGGCAACATTCTCACAGGAGAGTGATTGAAAGGTGGAAACAGTACTTCGACGAGCACCTAAACGGACTAACAGCGAACGAAAGTGGCACGGTAAAAAATCTAGGAACACGCGCAGAAGATGACAGGATCCCAACCCCAACCCTTCAGGAAGTTGAGAAGGAAAATGGTCGGTTGAAAAACAACAAAAACAAACTGGAGTTGCCTAGCTCCCAAGCGAGCTATAAAAATACGATGGTAAAGCAATGGGCAGGGCGCTGCACTGGGTGTACCATGATTTGGGAGGAGGAATGTTTACCGGAGGATTTGATGGAAGGAATAGTGTGTCCCATCTATAATAAGGGCGACAAGCTGGATTGCTGCAATTATCGTGCAATCACACTACTGAGCGCCTCCTACAAGTTGCTCTCCTAAATTGTATGCCACCGCCTATCACCAATTGCAAAAGAGTTCGTCGGGCAATACCAAGCGGGATTCATGTCGCGAATATAACGTGCCCACACATCATCTTTTCATCGTTTTAAAATCAGTTTATGATACAATCGATTGAGACCAATTATGGCAGATTATGCACGAATATGGATTTCCGGAAAAACTGGCGCGTTTGGTCAAAGCAACGATGGATCGAGTGATGTGTGTCGTCCGAGTCTCAGGGACACTCTCGAGTCCTTTCGAATTTCGGAGAGGGTTACGACAAGGTGATTGATTGTCGTGTTTGTTGTTTAACATTGCATTGGAGGGTGTGGTTCGAAGAGCTGGGATATACACGAGTGGCACGATCTTCAGGAAGTCTGTCCAACTATTTGGCTTCGCCGTCGATGTTGATATCGTAGCACGTAACTTTGAGACGATGGCGGACACGTACAACAGACTTAAGGCTGAAGCTGGTATGATTGGGCTTGTGATTAATGCGTTGAAAACAAAATACATGAAGGGAAGAGGCTCACGAGAAGACAATGCTAGTCTCCTGCCACGAATTAAGATCGACGGTGATCGAGAATCGAGATTGTAGACGAGAATCGAGATTGTAGACGAATTCGTGTATCTGGGCTTATTAATGATCGCTGATAACGACACCATCAGAGAAATACAAAGGCGCATTATGGCTGGCAATCGTACCTATTTTGGACTCCGGAGGACGCTAAGTCCAACAAAGTTCGCTAAACTACAAAGTTGACCATGTACAAGACATCAATTAGACCGGTAGTTCTCTACGGCCACAAAACATGGACATTGCTAGTGGAGGACCAACGCGCCCTTGGTGTCTTTGAACGGAAGGTGCTGGTACGGTAGACTGCAGATGGAAGACGGAACGTGGAAGAGGCGAATGAACCACGAGCTGCATTAGTTGCTGGGAGCACCTCCCAAGTGGCACATTAAGATCATTATTAGTTGTAGTAACTTGATCGTGACTTAGCAAGTCATATTTATGTTATCTCAACTGAATTGCAACAAGTGTGCTACTAGGGCTCCCATCGTACACATTGCTAAAATCGGTCGACTGCGATGGACTGGGCATGTCGTAAGAATGTCGGACGACAGCCCTATGAAAATGATTTTCGAAAACAAACCGACTGGTACAAGAAGAAGAGGGCGCGCAACGAGCAAGGTGGATCGATCAAGTAGAAGGCGACCTGCGGACTCTCCGCAGACAGCGAGGCTGGCGAGGTACAGCCATGGACCGATTACAATGGAGACAACTTCTGTGTACAGCAGAGGCCACACCGGCCTTGGTCAGATTGGTAAGGTAACGAAAGATCCGATAAATCTGCAACTGAAGTTCATTAAATATCTTCAAATATCCGAGGTTTTGTGAATTTAGCTTCAGAAGGATTCACTAACAGTTGGTCTAATTGGGCCACGGAACGATGTTAGTTCCTGAAAAAGTTCTTCATCTTTTGGAAACAATGATCATCAAGCTGGACGAAGATTCACACTTCTTCATAAACTTAGTAGATTTCACTGCCGTTTAGTAAATCCTTTTGCTGTTTGAATTGTTGCAGAAGGTTTGCATTTAAATTGTCTCTGTGCTGCGATTTGCTGCGTTTCAGACTAACATATTATACTATGTTTTGGCACTACAAAAATAGAAGCTAATCATACAATTAAATCGAACAGTCTTGAAAGGCAACGGATGATGAGCGATTTGAAGTCCACGTGGCAATGAAGTGCGCACTGGTCTGCGTTTAAATATCGTTGCACTCCGACGTTTTTCAAATAATGGTGGACAAACTTATTACAAACGTGTGAAATCGCCAACGATAAAAGTTTGACTTAGTGGTATGCATGACGCTTACACCAAAGTCAACGGCCGAGTCTTGAAGTCTTGAGAATCGTAACATTCAGTCTTCCGTCTGTGTTTCGCAGCTGTATTAACTAATGTCATCACAAATATTTCAGAAAACATCCTTATGAACTCAAAATTAAGTCATTCTAACATTTGAGTCTTAAAATATTTACAGGTCATAAGGATAAAGTAAAATCTAATATTTTTAAGAGTGTACGATTCAAAGATTTGTGGTTGTGAGTGCAGCAACTTTAGTTTTAGCGAATGAAATATGAACAAGGAACGTTATATCAGTCACTTTGCAGAAATTTGATGCATTCCCAACCATAAAAAAATCCCAACGCATCCCCAATTAAATCAAATTTTCCATAGCTGAAAACGTAATACTCACTCTCTGGATCGAGTAACCGCGTGACGCCATACTCCCGCTCAACCACGTGGAATGCTTGCTCCAGTCGTTCCCGTGGTCGGCGCGATCTCGAATCTCGCCAGTCGATGAGATCAGGCCGATTCCGATGGATGAGCGCCGAGAAGGCCAAACCATCTCGCCAGGAGCCGGTGAAGTCATTTACCCGGACGCCGGGGTATTTGGCTGTGGAACGGCGGGCCCACCGGAGCAGGGCTTCCCGTGCCGTTAGATTGTCCTCCTGACCGACGACGATGTCGGAAATCTGTGAACAGAGAGAAACGGGGTGACATTGTTAATCTATTTGACTGAATACGCTGGATTTGCGAGGAATGTAGACAAACGGTTGGGCGTGGATCAAGAGGCTACCAAGAGTGAAATAATATTTATCAACAAACACGGTGCTTGAAACGAATGAATGACTACTAAAGAACGACCAATGATGACAAAATAATTGAAACGCATTCACCAACAAGTAACTAGCAAGCGCATACGGCAGTACAATGCAGAAATGCAAATTACATTGCGTGGGAGCGATTATCTAGATCGAGCGTGGATGGAAACTCCCTCTGGCTGTGAGAACGCAGAACAGAGGCTTCATCGAGGTCAGGCGCTACATATAATAATGATCAATGAAATGACCATTTCTCAACCAACGCGCGCTGGTTGATTAAATCGGCGATGAGTAGGTGTGCTTCGCGGTCACTGCTGGCTGCCAATCATCAATAGTTCACAATAAGCGTATTGCAGTGCGTCACCATATCGGGTTCCAACAACAGCAACTGTTTGCTAATAGTCGGTAGATCGGTGGTCGCGTCGTGGTCGAACGGAAACCACGACGGTAATAAATATCCATCAATCGACGACGACGAACGGCGACAACAACACAACTGCACCCGCCCGCTCCCGCGAATATATTTCCGATCAAAACGATAATTCTTACTTCTCCTTCTTGAGACGCTAGACGAATGCTGCTGTTGCTGCTGCGTACGCCGAGGGGCCACCGTATTCGTAGCTTCATTCGCTACGCCAATTAAATTATCTCCTTATACAAGAGTGTGGTTTGTTGGCTTTATGAAATTCATCCATTGAATTGCGAGCGCGGGCCCATCAATGGAGATTGCACCCATCGAACGCGGATGATAATGAGAATGATAATGTTTGCACGATTCTTCCCATAGTGATGATGATGAGCACGAAATTGTAAGAAGATAGCCGCGGTGCCATTTAGGATCGAGTTCACGCGTGACTGATTGTTAAGGTACAAGATCTATACCGGACTACGATGGGCGACCTTGACTGAAAGGCCGATCGCCGAGTTACTTACTACGTTATGAAATATTGACCGATTCTTACGTACGCACCCTGTTGTTCTCGAATGCTGAGTTCTATGTTCAACTAGGTCTCCCTCAGAGAAGACGATAAAGACCCAGCTGAGCGTTTCCAGCCGAAATGACCTACTGACCAACTTCGAGTTTCTCCGACGCAACTAAGTTTTTTCCACTGATGCAAAAAATAATTGGACTCAAGAATCAGTTTTAAAAAGGGCGTAAACATTTTAAATAGCACTTCAATTAATAATTTGTAGCTCGAAAACCTTTGATGGTACAAAAAAAAAAACTGTCTAAGAACAAGTTGTGACCCTATGTGTGAAGGTTGTGAAAAAAATATACACTGAGAAAAAAAATCGGGAAAAATCGACAATTAACATAAAAATTTAAATATCTCAAAAAACGATTAATATTTTTTTGACTGGTTATAATGCAAATTTTAGAAGATTATAGGATGGAGAAATGTCAGGAAAAAGTTTCTAGAACATCAACTTTTGGTGTATATCTCAAAATTCTAATATTTGTGAGAACAAACGTATTCTGATGATATAATCTTATTTTTGATATGCATTCCTAATAATAATATTCGTTGGAGCATCCGTTCTCGTGATATTCCCAACTTATTGTATCATATTCGATATCGGAAATACGACCTCAACGTTCTTCGAAATGTTTGTTAAGCTTTCTACAACTCTCTGTTTGACAGCAAGACAATCGGATGACCGGTTCAAAAGATATGGGGTAAAATGGTTCAAACAGTATTTCTAAAATTTTCGTTTAAGGTCTGTATCCACATTAATCCGGACACCTTCAAATCATTGTAGTTTTTGAAATATTGCACATAGGAATGAAAAAATTCACTATGATAAAGCTGAGAGTCTATGATGAAAAAGACTATGATTGATGTTTACATTTCATGTTCAATATTCAAGATGGCGTTGTTATGGACGATGAAACTTATGTCCTGGAGGATTTCAAGCAGCTTCCAGGGCTGGCTTTTTATTCTGCTATGGTCAGCAACGCCACAGCAGAGCATTTCAGAACGAAGAAGGCATCGAAATTTCCCAAAAAATACCTTGTGTGGCAAGCAGTTTGCACGTGTGGTAAAAAGAGTAAATCTTTCGTCACTACAGGCACAATCAACAGGGAGATCTATCAGAAAGAGTGTCTGCTGAAGCGATTGCTACCATTGATCAAAAGTCACAAAGAAAAACCTTTGTTCTGGCCCAATTTGCTAAAACTGTGATGGAGTGGTACCAAGCAAATCAAGTGAACATTGTACCAAAAACCACAAACCCGCCAAATTGTCCAGAGCTACGACAAATCGAGAGATATTGGGCTCTGATGAAGCGGAAGCTTTCTGGCAAGAAGCAAGCAATCAAAGACATCAAACACTTCCAGCAAATTTGGACAAAGACGGCTTCTACGATTTCTGAAGAGTCTGTACAAACCCTAATGGACGGAGTTAAGCGCAAAGTTCGAAAATTTTATGCAAATACCGAATAACTATGTTTTGTCTTCACGAATTGTTAAAACACATCCAATGATTCTGAAATAAACAACTACGACGGAAATATAATGCGAAATTAACGTTTTATTCATGTTTTGAGGTGTCCGGATTATTGCGGATACAGACCTTATTGTATTAAGGACTTCGTGTTCTCAACGTTGTTGCCAATTCGTAGACAAATCTCTGAGCTCCTAACTTCTTTCAGATTGGTTCACCACCAGACACTCTCCAATTATTGAAAATACGCATTTTTGTTTGACAGCATGGGCTAATTTTTAACAAATGTTGTCAAATTTGGCTGCTTCTTCTTGGAATGTCCAATCAGTTCTAGGCCAAAATTTGTCCAAACGACGTTCTTTTCTCTGGAACCAGGCAAGCAATGCCAGACGCCATTGAGCACAGTTGTCCAAATCATTTTTTACTTTGTGAACAACTGCAGCGCCCAGATATTCTTTATCTACGAGCGTTTCCAGACACATTTTAGCTATGTCCGTGAAGTGAGTTATATCAACAAGATTAATGCAGATCACGTAACGCGTTAAAGGGAATGTTAATGGAGATTTTTTCAGTAGCTTCAAAAAACCACAGTTAAAAGATCATAAGTCGTTGCGGAATGCCAAAACGCTTTGTCGGAAATTTAAGCAAATTCTGTCGCTCTGTTAGTAGCCGCTTTAGAGGCAAACCCAATTTCCACATTAAGGGGAGAGATCGAAGTAGGTCGCGCTCCGGGACTGACGTGTTTGTGCTTCGCTGCTTGTTTTATCTGCAAATTTTCGAGAAAATTAGATATTTATTGGAAATTATTGTGTAGTGTTGAACTTGATAATGATTCGGTCACTAAAGAGTTGATTGCGGTCCAACACGAGGCTTTCGACTGGTGTAAAAACAAAGTGTCCCCGGTGCAGACGGAACCCCGAACATACAGCCTTGCGGCGACAGGAGGAGCTCGAGTTCACCCGCGTCACTCGGAGATGTTTGGTTAATGGTCGTGGAGCGTTCATGGCTCGACCATCTCCTTAAGAACAGAATGTTATCTGGAGGGTACGCGGACCTGCTCTGGTTGCTCGATGTTACAACCACAGCAATGGAATGTTCTGGAAACCCGGGTGAGCTCTTTCCATTTTCTCCTTTTGTGTCGCATTCCAATATTTTTTGTTTCGATATGTATGTATATGTATGTGTATGTACACTCAGTGGCATGGGAGAGGCCGGGCGGGGTTTGTTGGCGAGAAGACTCCATGTTCAGCCTCCTGTAACTCTGTTAATTGTCGGTGTTTTTGGATGAAGGTTTCGACGGCATTGTGCAAAATGTGTGGACCTGGTGTGATCAGGGTGTCGTGTTGATAGGGTTTATGGATTTGGGGTTGTCGTGGCATGTGTGAGGTCATTTTCGGACGTGAAGATTTCAGGGGTCAGTGTTTCTGTGAGGGGTTTGGGTGGCATATTGGAAGTTTCTTCGGGGCTTGTAGGGGTGCGGAGGATTGTGTGGGCGGGATTTGAACTGTTTCCATGGGTGGTTTGGACTGCAGCTGCGTCGGGGCTGACGTACCAACGTGGGCATTTCCCTTTTTCACCCGATGCTGACCTTGCTGAGGTTGTAATTCTGATTAATAATACTGTATAACACTGTAAACGTAGTTTTCACAAACCAATTCATACTGAATGCCATATTTTCAAAGTTCTTCGTGGGTTACACTAGTTGTTTGGGATATGTTCACGCGTAACAAATCATGTGTATTAATAAGATGGATTCACCTCGGCTTTTTTTCTTTTTGCACCAATGTTTCGGCGGGAGTTAGTATCGGGTGAGGGGTGGGAGGTGCTCGTGTTGGTGTGTCAACTTTGACGCCAGCTGTGGTCCGGACCACTTTGTGGAGGTACTTCAGGTTTTGTCCACATTGTTTTCTGTATTTTTGTAGGCTGTGGAGGGGTTTTGAATGTGCTGCCTGGGTCCTTCACAGGGGTGCGGATTTTTGGGGTTGCTGTGTCCTGGGATGGCTTTTTCGCATATGTTGTGATAGCTTCGGGTCTGTAGGTTTGTCGGCATGAGGTTTTGATCGCATAAGGTCTATACACTGGTTATTGGATTGATCAGATTTTCATTTGGAAGTATTGATGGTTGGCGGTGGAGACAGGGGTTGAACAACGTGGTTTTGGAAGCAGGGTTTTGTCACGTTTTTTTGCTACTGAGTGTATGTGTATGTTTGTGTATGTATACATGTGTATGTATGTGTGAATGTTCATTTAATTTTATAATGCATAATATATATATATATATATATATATATATATATATGATCACATCACTTATCAAGTTGAATCCTGATCCATCGAGCCCCTACCTAGTAACATAGAAAACCCTCCTGTGACCTTTGTGAGGATGCAGAAGTAAACACGGTCCCTAATCAGCAAAGGTCACACTAAATTTCCTTCCTCATTCCCAACTGATTGCAAGGACCTGGCCGGCGCCGTTATTGATTATTAAAGAAATTGAGTCACTGAAACGTGTACAGTGAGAATGGTCGGTTACTCCCAGCCCCATTCAGTTGATTCATTGTGCAATTTCACTGATTCTGATCAATCACGGAGTAGCAACCATCGATACGTGCAGTCAGTCAAGCTAAGCTAAGCTAAGCTAATAAATTACCGTGACATCTTAGCTTGATGTAGTTATCTTTTTCTGTTTAACGTAGGACTACGTTTCTCTCTTTTATACCGGGCGTCATTTCAAAATTAAAAAAAATAAGATCGCTACGCAAAACTGCAAAGTTTTTGAACGCTAATAACTCTTGTTCGACTAAACAGAATGACTTCATTTCTACAACATTTAATAAGAAAAATTTACAAATATGTTTGATTAAATAAGTATAAGTTGTTCAACTTTTTACTATAAAACAACCTACTTTTGTTCCCATGCAAATCTGCATATGGACAGGTTGATATTATGGTTTTCCCTTTCCGGGTTCTCAAAAACGAGCGACAAATGGTTCAAATTGCCTTCTTCGTTTTATTTAGATAGGTCTCATTCCATGTTTCGTACATTCATAGCCCCCCCTCTCAGCAGAAATTTATTTTGCTTTGTTGCCGGTCTCTGGTTTTTATAACTGAAGTCCGTCCTCTCTTATGAAATTTACTTCGTACTGCATTCTCGTGCCTCTCTTCCTTGTGCACGGCCAGCCGTTTCAACTCAGTGTTGAGTCGTTTTTGACTCACTTTCGTCAAAGGTGGAGTCACTGAAATTTGAGTAAATGTTACTGGCAATGACAAGTCGAAAAATCAAAAACATCCATCTGATTTGAGTCGATGTTTTTGATTTGTCGACTTGTCAATGCCAGTAACATTTACTATTTTACTTTTTTATTTTTTTTATTTGAGTGACTCCACTTTTGACGAAAGTGAGCCCAAAAACCACTCAAAACTGAGTTGAAACGGCTGGCAGTGTAGGCAATGCTATCAACGCCAGTATAAAGCACACGATTCGAACCAGATTACTAGAATCATCTCCATCATAACCACCATCCTTTTCAGGACGACCAAATAAATTTTACACTAAAAGAGTATGTATTTAAGTGAAGTTATCAAAAATAGTAAAGTAAGGTAAATTCAACAGAGATGTTTCACTAAGCCCGAACAGACTAGCGTTAGCAATGGTTCAGTATGTAGAAAATTTCATGTGAAAGGACACACCATCGTGATCCTACGTTCACCTTGTGGTTATATTCCTGATGTAACCCACCTCTAATTTTTTTCTACACACTACAAAAATGTCATGTAAATTTCTGTCTCCTGAGACCGACACATGCTAGCGTCCTTTAGCACATAAGAATGAGTTGAAAGAGATGCGAAAATAAATTCAATCAAACACGTCTTTCGTCGAATTGCGTATGTGTCAGTCTCAGGAGACATAATTTTACACGAAATCTTTCTTTACGTTCCCCGACTTTTTACAAACATGAATTACGTCTCGTGTAAAATTCATAATTTCTAAGTGTGTATGTACATTCGATCACACGCATCCGAACAATAGTAAATCGAAACCATAGATATCGCGCAAAGCCCGATAGCAAAATAGTGCGCAGCACCGTACTGATACAACCGTTCAAAGCTGATGCAATCTTTTATAAGGCTTTGTGCACAAATTACGTAACGCAAAAAAAAGGAATTTTGGACCCTCTCCCAACCCTATGTTACAATAAATAACACGGACCCCCCCTCACAATTTCACAATTATGATAAAATCATCACAAAAACTGTTATTGTTGTTGTTTTTATATTTATTTCTCATTTGAGTAACTTGAAATTAGTAGGGATTGCAAACATCAGTCACTTAATTTCATTTAATTTACTTAAAGCTATTTTAAAGATTACGAAAAACATTGCACTCATTGTACTGCATTTATTCAGGTGATGTTCTGGATGTTCTTAAAACTGTTACAAATATTAGTTCAACAAGTTTACTCAAATGTCTTTAAATTATATACAGTATCACAAAAAAAGTTCAAAGTTTTGTTCATATCTCTTAAATCTAGTTAAAAGATTGCAACAGTATGTTATGCAATGCATAATATTAACTTATTGAAATTATTATAATCTAATTATAAATCATTATATATTTTTTAAAAACTATTCAAAGTTTTCCTTTTGATCCGTGCAGTGCATGAATAAAAGCGCGCTGTGTACGACTAATTCATGACGGCAGAAACATAGAACAACAGACGCAACAAAAAGTGCATTTGACGTAGCACAAGTAACACAACTTGTTATGTAAAGATCAAACATTTATCTATAAGACATGATCTCACGTATTTTTCTAGTACACAAAACAGCGCAATAAATCGATCTATTTGATTAAGGTCGCACAAGAAGTTTTTAGTTATGGATTTAATACTAATAACACGTTTTCAAGATGCTTTGAATGACATGCTTTCAGCATGATGATGTCTTATCTTGGTAGTTTCTAGCATCATAATAACAAATAGGTTATAATCACGTAATTTCAAAGTAAAAACAATTGCAGCAATACATGAACATTACAATCTAGTTTGAGAAATGTCAAACGAACAGAAGTTAACAAAGATTGTTAAGATTGTTATGATATAGAAAATTATGTTTGTTAATGAGAAGACTATGCACAGCTCATAGAAAAAAATGACAATCTTTTTTGGCCAAATCAATCTATATAAATAAAAATGAGTTGGGGTTTCCTTTGTCCAAAGCAAGATTTTTGCTTTGTTGGATTCGTCTTGGACACCGAAAGGTTCTTATGATGGTTTGAAACCCCTCCCTTCTCTGGAAAGGGGGGCTCCTATACAAGTGAAGCACAAATTTCTGCATAACTCGAGAACTGATCAAGCAAAGGAACCTAAATTTAGCATGCGGAAGTTTTTGGAGGCAATCAATGTTTCTGTGGTAGTCAGAGACCCCTCCCCTCTCTAGAAAGGGAGGCTCTCGTACAAATGAAACAGAAGTTTCTGCATATCTCAAGAACTAATCAAGCAAATGGAAACAAATTTGGCATGCGGAGATTTTAAAGGCAATAAATGTTTCTGCGATAGTTCGAGACCCCTCCTCCCTCTCTCTTAGGTTGGGGACGGTGCTCCATACAAATGAAACAAAAGCTTCTACATAACTCGAGAGCTAATCAAGTAAATGGAGCCAAATTTGGCAGGTAGAGGTTTTTGAAGGCAAGAAATGTTTCTAAGGTAAATCGAGACCCCTCGGGCGGGAGGGGGGTTTCCATACAAATGAAACACAAATTTCTGAAAAACTCGAGAATTTATCAGGTTAATGGAACCAAATTTGACATGTGGAGGTTTTCGAAGGCAAGATATATTTCTAAGTTGACTCGAGCCCCTTCCTTCTCTGAAAGAAGGGCTCATATACAGATGAAACACAAATTTCTGAATAACTCGAGAACTTATCAAGTTAATGGAATCAAATTTGGCATGTGGAGGTTTTTGAAGGCAAGAAATGTTTCTATTGTGGTTTGAAACTCCTCCGCTCACTGAAAGATGGGTCTCATATACGAATTTCAGCATAACTTGAGAAAAAATCAAGCAAATGGAATCAAATTTGGCATGTGGAGGTTTTTGGAAGGTAGATTTCTATATACATAAAAATGAATTTCTGTCTGTCTGTCTGCCTGTCAGACCCTTATAGACTCGGACATTTCTGAACTGACCAACGTGAAAATTTATATGAAGGGGTTTTTATGGCTGGGGAAGGTTCTTATGATCGTTTGAGACCCCTATTCTCTCAGGAAGGGGGGCTCTGATACATATGAGACACAAATTTCTTCATAACTCGAGAACTAATCAAGCAAATCGAATCAAATTTGGCATGTGGGGGGTTTTGAAGGCAAGAATGTTTCTATGGTGGCTCAAGACCCCTCTCCTTTTTAGAAGGGCGGGAGGTTCAAACAAATGAAACTCAAATTTTTTTTATAATCGATGAGCCCCGTGTGATGGTTCGAGAACTAATCAAGCAAATGGAACCAAATTTGGCATGTGGGAGGTTTTGAAGGTCAATCATTGCATGGTGGTTTGAGAAACCACTCCCTCTGGAAGGGAGGGCTCCCATACAAATGAAATACATATTTCTACCAAAAATGAGAGTTATCTAGGATACTTGAACACAAAACGTGTATTTCTCGGATAAGAAGCATGCTTTGATAGAAGTTTGAACCCCTGCTTATTCTAGAAAATAAAAACTCATTTCGAAAAAAAAAACATAAAAGTGCCAGTTACATTAAATTTTCCTTCATTTAGTTGCAAGCGTAGCAGCGCACGCACCGGGTTCAGCTAGTTATTTAATAAATATCGGAAATCTAAAGATTGGTCATGCTCAGAACGCTGAACAAAATATCATATGCGAGCATATGCAGCTTTTGAAATTTTTTGTGATAATTGTAATCAAAGTTTCTACCGGAACTTTAATTTTGTGCATTATAGCTATCCAAAAAATGCTTTTTGTATTCAATAGAAGCCTTCTTTGCAGCGCTTTTAGAAACAAAACAACATTGTTGTTGGTTCAAAAATAAAATTGGTATTGTTTGTATTAATAAAAGTTATGGGTGAGCCGTGAGTCAACAATAAAATTTGTTTAATCTATACAGAACAATATATTTCTCAGCGTGTAGATGAACGATTTATGGAAAATTGCACTAATTGGTGATGCAAATCCTTATAAGATACCTTTCGTTTAGTAGATCACATTTAAATAGTCCCAGGTAACCAATAAGCAGTTCCAAAGCGTCTTCACGGCGGCCTATCAAGCAATTAAGTCACCTTAAATGTAACATAAATGCCACTTTTGGCCCAATAAACGGCTGCTTTACTACAATACTATGATAATGCTTCATTGATGCTATTTTGCATTCGAAATGCTTATTACAGGCTACAAGCATTTAAATATTATTTGAAATGCAACTTAGCAACAGATGGCACATAAGATGCTGATAAAATGCTATTATAATGCTTGTAGCATCTGAAATGCAGATTTAGAGTTGATTTACTGCATATGCTAATGCTTATTGGTTACTTGGGGTTTTCCAGTTATGGCAAACGTGATTAATATAACAAAAACATAGTTTTGGCTCAGTTTCGATATTTTTCTTCAAAATATGGATTGATAGTTTTCATTTTACGTATTGAAAGTGGAGTTTCCCCAGAATGTTTACTACTTTTCTACTTGCTACTTGCAACTTTGCTTTGCGCACAGGAAATGTTGTGTATGCAAATTGGTTATTCACTTTTGATTTTTTTTTTCAAATTGGTTATTTTGTTACGTTACGATTTTAAAAAGCCCCCCCCCCCTCCCCCATATGTCACAATGAGTAACAGTTGCTCAACCCCCCTCCCCCCATTCATGCGTTACGTAATTTGAGCACAAAGCCTAATACAGGCTCTTTAAAAACAAAAACATCCATTACCCATTGTAACGTGGCCTTACTTCACCTTTGCGTACAATCCTATTTGGCTGTCTCTTGTAGTATTTCTTCGATATTTGTCGATTTGTCCCCACGAATTGTACAATCATCCGAAGTAACAATTATAGTTTTACTCCAGCCGTATAGCATTCCTCCCGGCTTTGCAGATGAAACTACATTCAAAACTGTTTTGTCCACCAACACCTCCTCTATGGATTTTTAAAGACGAAATGTGTCCCACTCTATAGATGGTTGTGAGAACAAATTAACAAAACCTTTATAAGACCATACAAATTTTGAAAATGTTCTAGTGAAAGATGTTATGACCACTTGAAAACCTTCGTAAAACCTTTTCGCTGCCATCAAAACCAGCCATATGGTCACAGCTGTCAAACTTCACTGTGTTATCGTGGTTAGTCGTTTCATATACTGCTATTTTCGACTCTTCTGATTCATTCAACAGTAGATAATGTCTAAAAAAAAAACAGATAACTGGCCTTGCTATTAAGGAGCCTTGATTAAGAGGTAAAATACCTGAGGATAATACCAGAAAATTGTTCCCACAATGTTATGCGAATACCAAATTGAGGTAAGACAATACCAAAATAATACCTCGGGGTATTCCCAGCAAAATACCTAAGAATTGCAAACAAAATATCTCTCGAATAACAAAACTTGTAATTTTGGATACCTCGACACTTTACACGTTTTGTTTTTATTTACGACACTTTACACCTAGGAGCATTTGTGTCGATGTCCCATATTGGTAAAAAGGTGATGCTCCGGTCAAAAAAAAAGGACTATGACCAGGTGGTGAAGCATCTGAAGGCTTCCAGTTTGGCATTCTTCACGCATGCCATCGCCGGGGAGAAGCCTTTCATGGCCGTCATCAGCGGCCTGCCAAAGCTCGATCCGGTACAAATCGCATCGGAAATCAAGGACCGGTACCAACTGGCCCCAATTGCCGTCAACCTGATGAATCGGCGGAACGAAAAACTGAGGCATCACTCAGATTACCTGTGCTTGGTGCATTTCCAAAAGGGAACGGGAACGCTCAACGCGCTGAAAGCGAACCACTCCCTCTGTTCCATCATCGTCGCCTGGGAGCCCTCCCGCGATGGACACCGTGATGTGACGCAGTACAGGCAGTGCCTGGGTACCCGAAACTCACGGTAACCAGAAACTGCAACGTCAATGCCAACTGTGCTCAAAATCATACCACATCCGACTATCCCATTGGAAGGAGCCGTGGCGTACAAGGCACCAACTGTCGTGGTGCCCACCAGGGATCGGATCGTCAATGCCCAAAACACGAAGCCTTTGAGCGCATCCAAAAGCAAGCCTCGACCCGGTACAAATCGCATCGGAAATCAAGGACCGGTACCAACTGGCCCCAATTGAATTCGTGGTAATCGCCAACTTAACCCGTAGGGGAAAGGTAATGCTCCTCAAGCAAATCCCGATTCTTCCTGTGGACAGTGATCTTCAACCCCCGTGGATTCAACCAGCAACCAACTACCATCCCGAACTGTTCTCTGCGGACGAACTCATGACGATTTTCGTCAATATGATCGATGCGCTTCACCTGTGCCGCAGCAAGCCGGAGCAGATCCAAATGCTCGGTAAATTCATCATCCAGTATGGCGTCTAAAGCACTAACCATCGTCATTTGGAACGCTTTCTCTATCCGAGCAAAAAGCTTCGAGCTAGCTGATTTCTTCTACAAGCACAACATCGACGTGGCCCTTCTAACCGAGACCCATCTAGAGCCAGGTGACAGCCCGACCACTACACCTTCCGGCTTGAGCGCACCGACTCCAGGGGGAGTAGTGTAGCGATTATCGTGAAGAAAGGATTAAAGTACAACATTCTACCCCACATCCGCACTAACATCATCAAAGCCCTTAGTGTGGAGGTGAAATCGTCTTCCGGACGTATCCAGCTCATCGCTGTCTAATGTCCTTGACAGTGCACATCCAGCATCGGGATGGCAACAAAATTTATGAACGATCTCACCACCATCACGCGGTCAAGTTCCCGGTCAACCGGTGGTGACTGAAGTCGGTATGAACGTGGTCCCTAGTCCAAGGTGCCTGAGAAAGGATTGTCATCATGTGGACTAGTTTCCGTTCGGCCGACTGGTGGACCGAAATATCGATGAACATCCGCAGCTGGACACTGTTGAAGACATCGATGGTGCACTGGGTGGACTTCAACGAGCTATAAACGTGGCTAACGAGGCGTGCGTGCGATGGGTTTCTGTGAGGGGTAAGTTTACTGCCATTGATTCCCACACCCAACTATTGATTCGGTTAAGAAATGTTTGTAGACGCCACTTTCAGAGAACTGCAGTACAGATTTGTTTAGCACTGGAAGACACTTTAAAAAGCCACAGTCATTCCAATTCACAAACCCGGGAAGGATACAACATCTCCATAAAGCTACAGACCAATATGCCTTTTTTCAGCACCAAGCAAACTGTTCCGAAAGTATCTTCAGCAAAGGTCGTATAAGGTATCGTTGAATGGGTATCTTTCGGACACGTTTTCAATCCCAACAGAAGTTCCGCATGGTAGCCTGCTTGGCTCGTCATTGTACAGCATCTACACTTCCGGTAGGGCAAGATCCAAAATCTGGATCTTATGGTAGGGCAACCGAGATTATGAGATAATCTGGGATATTCCGAGTCCTGTCCAAGCATACTAAACAAAGGATGTAGCTTTCTCGGCTGATTCGAAGAGCTGGGATAGACACGAGTGGCACGATCTTCAGGAAGTCTGTCCAACTATTTGGCTTTGCCGACGACGTTGATATCGTAGCACGTAACTTTGAGACGATGGCGGAAACGTACATCAGACTTAAGGCTGAAGCTGATAGGATTGAGCTTGTGAATAATGCGTCGAAAACAAAATACATGAAGGAAGGGGCTCACGAGAAGACAATGTTAGCCTCTTAGCACGATTTCAGATCGGCGGTGATGAAATCAGGGTAGTAGACGAATTCGTGTATCTGGGCTCATTGGTGACCGCCGATAACGACACCAGCAGAGAAATAAAGGCGCATTATGGCTAGCAATCGTGCCTACTTTAGACTCCGAAGGACGGTAAGATCGAACAAAGTTCGCCGAACCACAAAGATGACCATCTAAAAGACATTAATTGGACCGGTAGTTCTCTACGGCCACGAAACATGGACATTGCTAGTGGAGGACCAAGGCGCCCTTGGAGTCTTTGAGCGGAAGGTGCTGCGTACCATCTGCGGTGGAGTGCAGATGGAAGACGGAACGTGGAGGAGGCGAATGAACCACGAATTGCACCAGTTGCCGGGATAACCTCCCATCGTAAACATCGCAAAAATCGGTCGACTACGATGGGCTGGGCATGTCGTAAGAATGTCGGACGACAGCCCTGTGAAAATGGTTCTCGATAACGAACCGACGGGTACAAGAAAAAGAGGCGCACAACGAGCTAGGTGGATCGATCAAATAGAAGGCGACCTGCGGACCCTCCGCAGACAGCGAGGCTGGCGAGTGACATCCATGGACCGAATAGAATGGAGACAACTTCTGTGTACAGCAGAGGCCACGCCGGCCTTAGTCTGATTGGTAAGGTAAGCTAAGTAGTTTAAATCTTCAAAATTACAGTAATAAATTGGTTATCAGTTATGATTTATATATCGAATCATAAGCCCTATAGATAGAGCTTATGATCGCATCATTAAAAGTGAAATAGGAGTTTAGGAGATTTAGACCTATTTTCTGACAACTGATTAAATAATTGATAATCATAAAATTTCTGAAAATCCATGGAATTCAATCAGGTTATCTAAAAAATGTTCAAATTGGTCTCCGATCTACAGTTCATTTGCATTTCATTTATTTATTGGTGTGTTTATTTTTCCAAATTTCAATGATTTCTTACATTTCAATATGGCAATTGAAAGAAATCACAGTTTTTTTTTCCAAAAAAACCAATTTGTCTTCGCAATGACTACTATAAAACCTTTTGGTCATATGGTGACTTCCCTTAATGCCAATTTGCCGTTTAATACATTTACTGGAGGCAAAATGGTTTTAAAATGCCTTTTCAACTGACCATTACAAGATAATATGAATGAGTCCTAAAACGGCATTTGAAAACAGCATTTTACGAGTTCATAAAGCCAAAATAAATGATAGGAGTTTAAGTGACTATAAAACTCTTGGTACTTTACTCAAATCAAATTGATTTCCAGTGGCGTTCATAAAACTTTGATAAAACTAAACAATGCTAGATGGTTTTGGCAATATTACTTGGGATTTGTTCATTCGACATTTTGTTCCTCCTTATTTTTCATTCGACCTTTTGTCACCCTTCTCATCAATCAACCTTTTGTCCTTTCGCCCTTTTGTCCATTCGACCTTTTGTCAGCCTAGCAATCGTTCGCCCCATTTCATACCTTCCACGTTTTGCCCTATCGACCTTTGTCATTCGACCGTTTGTTCATTCGACCCATTCTCCTTCGACCTCTTGCCATATAAAAATCATCCCTTTGACGTGACCGATTGTCACGCGAACTACATCGCAAACACAGAGACGCAAAATGTACATAAATAAACCCAAGTTGGGATCAACCTACCTAGAATGGCTGACATATTTTACTCGGACACTCCCTCGATCCCGCTCCCCTTTTGTATCCGTCCGTTTGACATTCCTTCCCCCCTTTGATGTTATTGTAGGGTTACATGCACAAACGCGCACACAAACACAAACGCTCTGATGAACACATCATGCACGCCTCAACGCAGCCAACACACATTCGTTTGGTGACGAACCGTAAAAAGGGTCTCCCCTTAACCGCACATTCAACTCGAAGCTCAAGATGGATCCGGCGCCTTACCGCAATCCGACAAGGCACCTAGGTAGGTCAGGCCGTCCTGCTTTCTAGTGGCACCCAACCGCACAATATCATTTCATCTGAGAAACACTCTACTTTCACCCTGTCCATCATGTCTTCTGGCATTTATCCGTCGCTTCCACTCACCCCCCCCCCCCCTCACTCGACCACCTCGATTTATCTGAATATGTAACATGCACGTCATCGGTAGGGTTTGGACGGTTGGCTTTTCCCTCTTGTAGTTCATCTGAATGCAATCAAGTTCGTTCCTACATGGACATGCTCGGCAGCAACAACAAACAATGACTGCCTCCTTCCGTCAGAAGCAGTAAGCCTGCAAGCTTGAAAAGGTCTTGGAAGTCGCTTTCGTCGTCCATTGGTAGTATAAATATCATAACACTGGATGATAAATGAACCTGGACTGAAGGCGTACAAAAGGTGGCTTTATGACATTTGTTGCTGAGTGAGTGGTTTTGCCTATTTCGGAGGCCAGCATTACTTTTTGTCGGCTAGGAAAGCTGGGAAAGTTCCCCGAAAGGTCCAATGACATGCCTCACAGGAGAGTACACATATATAACAGGATGTCAGGCATAGTTCGAAGTAATTTCTGTGGGATTTGTTGCTCGTGCTGGGTGGAATTGATTAGCCAAGTCTGTTGATGGATTGAAAAGTACAAGCGGAAAAACTTCAACAAACTTTGGATGACTGGATTGGTTGAAGCGGTTATTGAAATTCATATGCTCATATTCTCTAGAAGTCATATTAAACATAATCTGGAAACCGACGACCACAGTTGCCACAGTCAAAAGAATGTAACGTTTAAACCTCTTATGTCACTCGCCATCAATGACTCCATTTTACGATTGCCCCGATCTCACCGCTCGATTCTTATCGCTAGTATCGGCCTGCTTTTCCCGAAAGCCAACTGCCCCGGATGTGCTCTTATCTATCCGACGCTCGTCTTCCCCCATGTCGCAACTATGTCATCCGTCAGTGGGTTCACGTTCCGGAAAATACGAATTAGTGGCTCGGATGCTTTTAATCCTCGCCGCCTGCCGAAACGAGCTTTCACTTGCCGGCGGAACGGAAACCACAACCGCACAGCTCAAACAAACTCTGCCAATACGATTGCATTTGATTCTCGGCTTCGGTGTTTTCTTTTTCCCACGACGATCTGCCGGATTATCCTCAGCCTATATCTATTGCCATCACGTCACCAGCGACTGCCACGACCACGACGAAGAAGACGCTGACGAGTCTAAGTCGCACGAACTGAAGAAGGAAACAAAGCACATTATCCGTGATTTCTCCTAAGTAACACGTGGCCAACCAAGCACCGCCGGAACAACCGCCCGGGTGTATTTCGATGATGTCGGTATGGAGCCGGAGACTGGCAGCGAATAAAAGCGAAAATTAGATTACATGATTTTGATTGGATTTTTCTCATGTCGTAATTAAATTTCAAAACCAGTAGCAAAGTCTCGCGCGTACTGCCAAACGATGAAACAAAGAAGAAGCGAGTTAGGCGGAAAGAAAAAGTTCAGAAGCAAGGGGCTCAGCTGGGATTAGCGATGGAGAAGTTGCGCTTGGCTGAGGGAAAAGATTTCGACTGTTAATTAGGGATTTCTTCGGTGGAAATTGTGGAAAATCTGAGAAAATTTGACGATTTTAATGATGTTTTAGCGAGTAGCTTGCAATGCAATTAGAATTTGAATTTGTTGGTGAATTGTCGGAAAATTCCGTTCGGCGCATTATTTCCGGTGAATCCAGAGGAGTAGTTTTTTTTTGGCGTAGGACCACATCTTTGTTTTCTATACTGGGATTAAATTTAAATGAAATTGCATAACGGTCATCATAGAAAGTGGTTAGCGTTAATATCTCATTTTTTGACCTAATAGTTTTTTTTTAATTTTCGCACCAATCGATTATCAAAATATGTTGACGCAACAATTCCAACAAAATACATTATTGAATTTGGGCCACATACAATTGAAAAATTCAGAACTGTTATACCTTGTGTTAAAAAGAATAATAAAGGGTGCTTCGATCAAAATTTGGTAAAACAGTTATGTGTGTGAGTCGATCAAAGTTTTTATTAATAAGTCAATTTTGTTTTCTTTTTCTAGTTCAGTTAATACAGAATACAACAGAAATAATCAGCTAAGCTTCCTTTTTACCGAATGCGAATTGCCGGGTCTTACGTTGAACACCTGTCATAAGATTTTGACAGTCTGCTTGTCCACTTTATTCCCCCCAGAACGCCAGTTTGCCTTGAACTGTTTCTCGCTCACAACAGCTTTTTGAGTCTTATTTAGGTTCCGCTTGACGATGGCCCGATATTGTTCGATTCTTTTGGTTTGCCGAATCCGAACTGCGGTGCCTTCCATTTAACCCCTTCCATTAAATTTTGCCCAGTGGTCTCATCGATCTTATTTGGCACCGAACACCAGGTAGAATTAAATTGCTGCTTTTTTTTATGGATTTATTAGTTTTTTTGAGATTCCTTTTGACCAAGGCCCAAAACCGTTCGATAGGGTGGATTTCTGAGCTGTTGGGAGGGTTGTGGTCTTTGTGTACCACAATCAATTTGTTCGCATCGTACAACTTGATTGCCTTTTTCCCATAGTGGTAGCTCACCAAGGTCTATTACACTGAAATAATATTTCACTGGAAACGCATGTACACTGTGGTGCAAAATTGATCGGACAAGAATATCATTTTGGTAAAGTAGGTGATAAAGTTCAGAAATTCAGAAATAAAATATATTTAATAGTTCGCTTCACTCTGTTCCCTAGGCGCTCTTGAATTGCTTTTCCTTAGGCGTGCGACTCTTGATTCCTATTTCGTTCAAGGCTCTACTGATGGTGAACCGACTTACAGTTTTGCCGACGATGGGTTCCAGATCGGCTGCCAACTTACCGCAACTAATGAATGGATCTTTTTTGACAGCTTGTGCCAAATACCGTTTGTTTTTCTTTGACAGAACCGGGGAACGACCACATCTGCGACGATTTTCAATGCTGCCGGTAATTTTTTGTCGTAAAATAACATTACTTCGTTGAGCTACCGATGTTTCCTTCCTGCAGGCCATTGTGAACGTTCAACCTCTGGTAAATTTGCTGATAAGCGTTTTGCAGTAGTATTAGTGAAATCAAAAATCGTCTCTGCATTAAATCATACACTCAAACTAGTTTGATAATTATTATCGTTTGTTTTTGTTACAATTTCTATGGTTGTCCGGTGACTTATGCACACTGTTTTTCCAGATATTGTTCAAAAAAAATTTCACAAAGAAACCAATAATTTTTAAAAGTGAAAATGAATGTATCAAAGGGAAACGAATATTGAAAAGAAATAAAAGTGAGCAAATTCACGAAGCTATCAAATGTGTCCGATCAATTTTGCACCACAGTGTAGATATTTTCCAATACTTCCAAAATCAGTGACTTTTACATGAATATCACATAGAAAAAAAATTCTACTTGACTAATCATTAATATTTCACTGAGCACATAAAATTCACTTGATTTTGCAAAGCATTTTTCATTTGCTGATTCATATGAAGGTTGAGTGAATTTCAAGTGGATATTTTCCACTGATCATGTGAAATTTTTTTTGGGTGTATGTTGCTTTAGCTTTCCTACCGATACCGCTTGTGTATGTTGCTTTAGCTTACCTACACTCAGCGAAATAAACTTTCGATATTCATAAGATTACATTATGATTATTTGCTATAAGGAATCAGAATGAATTTCATAAATTTATCTTATGAAATGTAACATCATTATTAAAATTAAAAAACTGGAGCCACCCGGATTCGTACCTTGAACGTTGAGGTTGTGAGTCCAGTGACTTGCCCACTAGTATATATCAACACTTGTAATCAGGAAAGCTTAAAGGCGTACAAGAACAACGTTGGGTGGAACAAAATCCATTCATAAGTCAGCCTTATGAAATTCTAAAGCATTCGTTCATAAGTTGAACCTTATGAAATTCCTTAGATAGTAGATGTAGTAGAAATTCATAAGATTATTTGGTTCAGTGTACGTAGCAACCACTTTTCCTGGAACTCCTAGACGTAGATCTCTTGATTGATGGTTCCCGTAGTGATGAACATGCTACTTTTTAGACCATAATATGGCCTGCTAGGCGAGGGAAAACTTCGATAGTTTGATGGTTTTTTAAAATTTCGGGCAACTTTCCTTTTCCTGATGCGGTGTAAAACTCCTGTCCCGGAAATTGCTTGAAATCCGACTATAAGTTTCGTCATCTATGACGGCACAGCCAAACTATGTGAGCATATTCGTATACAGCTTTCTTATTTGTAGTCTCGGTTCGCAACCTTCACCTTCTTAATCGTCGACAACCCGGCTCGTTTCATGGCCCGCTGTACAGTAGTATGGGAGACATTGAGCTGCCAGTGGCGTCCCGGATCTCACTTATGCCGACTCTTTCTTCGCCCTCGCCGCCACTTCCAGGCTTCCTGGTGGTCGACGGACGCTTCCCGAACACTTATAAAACGTTTGTCACGGTCGATTTGGCCACATCCAGCAATTTTGCCAACATGGCCTGCGAGAACGATTGTCTTGCTGCGCGAGCAAAATTTTGACACGCTGCTCCTTTTGCGTGGACGTCATTTTGAAAACTGGAGAGCAAACGGTGACAACTCGTCATAGCAACCATATTTATTTTCAAATACATAACGGGTGTCCACTAAATAATGAGAACGAAAAGAATGGGTCAGGAAAAAAATACCAGTGAAGTTTTGTTCAAACTGATTTATTTTATTAAAAGGGTCAACTTAAATCTTCAAACTAAGTTTAGTGAATATTGTCATATGGTCCGTGGTCCGCCGTGCGGCGCAGCTTAGTCGTTATGCTGGAACATGACCGTTGGACGGCAGTCACATCGATTTTTCGGATGCAGCTTTTGATCCTGTTGGTAAGTTGCTTGGTGTTCTTGGCCTTCCAATTATCCTTGTATACCATGGAGCTCAAAAGACCGAAGAAATCCTCGATAGGACGGCACTGTGGCAAATTTGTCGGATTCCGGTCTTTTGGGACATATGGTATATTTTGGCTCTCCAAAAACGTTAGCGTTTTTTTTTTGCGTAGTGCGATGATGCCTTGTCCGGCCAAAACACGTATTTGCCATCCGAGTGATGTTGTTTAAGAAATGGAATGAGTATTTTCTGCAAACACTCTCTTTGGTACACCTCCTAGTTGATGGCCAAACCGCTTGGTTTGAACCACGGCTTCGAAATACCCTTATCGGCTATTACGATGTATAACATAACCTTCGATTCAAATTTGTGCTTGAACTTATACATTACTTTTGGAGGAGTAGTAGATTTGTCCTTAGTGTAGAATCGGTCGTTTCCCGGTATCTGAGACTTCGAAAGAGGAAAGTAGCTTTCGTCGTCCAGAACGAAAGATTTTCCGCCGTAATTCCGAGTCATCCAGCGGCATTGGGATTTCACGGTTTGAATCTGCTCATCTGTGTACTCTGGGGATCTGGTTTTCTTTCTACACACTATTCCTTCTTTCTTTAGCGTCTTGCAGATGAGTGACTTCGAACAATGGAACTTTCGGGCTGCTTCCCGTTGACTTACCGAATCCTTGTTGTTGAACATGCTGCGCAGCGAGCGGAGCGTTTTCTCATTCATTATTTTCGCTGGACGGCCGCAACCTTTCTTCCGGGTTACTCTCATGCATGCCAGGATACGGTATACGGTGGATACCGGAACTTTTTCACGACAAAAATGGTCCACCGTGTATTTTTTTCCACGATCTTCGTTCGCTTGAAAGAATTGTACAACGCGCGCGCGCAGTTCTTCCTGTTTCGACGGCATGCTGAACACGACTGAACATGTTAGAGTGAAATAAGAGTGTATGAAAATTTTCTGGAGAGTGCAACGATTCATTCATCTAAAGTGACATTTCTATGCGGCCGTTTTTGTTCTGATGGAAAAGTATTGAAATCATTCTCATTTTTTAGTAGACACCCGTTATTTAACAGAAATACACCAGTTTGAAGTTCACCAATTTTTTTGCGTTCCAGACTTGAATAAAAGAGTTTGAATCTAGGTGAGTCTGAGCTTTTTAGTTGAATAACTGTAACTATCAAATGAAAAGTAAGATTAGTAATTTCCAGTTCACTGCATCTACTTTTATTGCTTATCTTGATGGATACGCGTATTTCGTCAACGATGTGCAGACGTCTTCAGTGTCGGGTACTAATACTTGATTGTGCCTCGTCGTTCTTCTAGTTTTCTAGCAAAAGAGTTTGTTCGGTCACTAAGTGGGCCATGCCTTATAAAGTTTAATTCATGTGAAATAACTTTTCCATAGCATTAATTTCATAACCATCATCAGATTTTAAGCAATAATAACCTTCCGTGCCGCTGCAACACAATAAGTGATTCCGGATTCTTACTGAACAGAACTTTAGTATCAAGAGACGAAGATATTTCTAGAAATCAGAAATTTCAAAATCCATCAGGTGTTATCGATAATAATCCTCACAAATATTTGCAAAAAGAACCATCAGCAGGGACTTCAGCTGAAAGCAAAACTGGATGATACGATTCGCTTTGTTGACGTAGGGTAAGTTCGTAGCTGAAGAAATGGATACATCTATATAGGCTAAGGGGATGTAATGTCAGCCTAGCTCCTTCATTCGGCCTATGTAATGTGTCATTAATTTAGCGATAATCAACAAAAGCATGTTGCTATTCGGATGACCGATGTATTCCGAAGCAATTGAGGCAATATTAATCAACTGATAGTTGTTCACTTCCACGTAATTTTAGATTTTTTGAACTTTTGGGGCATCATGATTTCACTGGTTAAGCTGAACAGATGCATAAATTTGCGGTTTTTTATATTCAAGTGGCTCATCTAAACCCAAACCGAAGGAACAAAATCATTGTATGATGAATTATAATATTTTCTTTATTGAATGGCTGATAAATCATATCATATATGAACATCACTTAAGTGTTTACTTTAGTTTGTTTTGTGAAATTTTGTGTTAATTAAAGCGAATACAGTTAGCAATGCCCTAATTCATTAAATTAGAGAAAAACAACGTACAAAGACTGCATTTTGTAATAAATCCATCAAATCGGGACGTGAAGTTGCATCCATGAAAAGACCCAATTTGGTGCTTATAGACCGACATTAAATCCATATCCCTCGAAAGTGTATGACTTTATCAAAAGAGTTGTGTAACTTTTCGTGATACATACTACCAAATGTCTAATCAAAGTTATCTTAGCAAGTATCTAACTAGTGGAATCTCGCTTACAACTTAAAAACTGTATGAGTTATAACAAAAAATGTAATCGATCATTGCATAATAGGCTAAGTTAAGGGACACATACCCTATATAAAAATTAATTTCTGTTTGTCTGAACTTTATAGACTCGAACACCACTGAACCGATCGGCGCGAAATTTCGCATGAAAGAGTTTTTGGGATCGGGGAAGGTTCTTAAGATAGTAAAAAAACCCTTCCTTTTCTGAAGGGGGGGGGGGCTGGGCTGGGCTCTCATACATATGAAACACATATTTCTGCATAACTCGAGAACAAATCAAGCAAAGGTAAAACAAATTAGCGTATGAGAGTTTTCAGATGCAAGACATGTTTTTATGGTGATTTAATGCCCCTCCCGTCTCAGGCAAGGGAGGCTCTCATACAAATGAAAGAGAAGTTTCTACATACCTCGAGAACTAATCAAGTAAATGGAACCAAATTTGGCAAGTAGAGGTTTTTGAAGGCAAAAAATATGTTTATGGTGGTTTGGGACCCCTCCCATCTCTATCAAGGGGGGCTCTCACACAAATGAAACTGAAATTTCTGCATAACTCGAGAACTAATCAAGCAAATGGAACCAAATTTTGAATGTAGGGATTTTGAAAGCAATAAATGTTTCTACGGTAGTTTGATATCCCTCCTCACTCTGTTAGGGAGGTGAGGAGGGGAGAGGGGCTCTCATACAAATGAAACATGAATTTCTGCATAACTTGAGAGCTAATCATGTAAATGGAACCACATTTAGAAGTAGAGGTTTTTGAAGGCAAGAAATGTTTGTATGATGGTTTGAGACCCCTCCGCCCTCTGTAAGATGACTACTGAAAGCAAGAAATGTTTCTATGGTAGTTTGACATTCCTCCGCCTTCTGGAAGGAGGAAAAGTTTCCATACAAATGCAACACAATTTGGCATGTGGGCGTTTTTGAAGGCAAAAAATATTTCTATTGTGGCTGTGGCTTCAAACCCCTTCTCTGTAAAACGAAGACTTCCAAACAAATGGAACACACATTTCTGAATAACTTGAGAACTAATCAAGCATATGAAACCAAGTTTGGCAGATGGAGGTTTTTGAAAAAGAAAATATTTTTATGGTAATTTGAGCTCTCTCCGCCTTCTGGAAGGGGAGACTCCCATACAAATGAAACACAATTTTTAGCATAACTCGAGAGCCAATAAAACAAATGAAACAAAATTTGGCATGTTGAGGTTTTTGGAGGTTTTCTATAGCAGTTCAAGACCCCACCCCCTTTTGAAGGGGGAGCTCTCATACAAATTTAACAAGAATTTCTGCACAACTCAAGAACTAATCCAGCAAATGAAACTACATATTAGCATATGGGGAGTTTTGAAGGTAGGATTTCAATATATATAAAAATGAATGTCTGACTGTCTGTCTGTCTGACTCTTATAGACTCGGTAAGTTCTGAACCGATCATCGTGAAAATGTGTATGCAGGGAATTTTAGGGCTGGGAAAGCTTCTTATGATTGTTTGAAACACCTTTTCTCTCAGGTAGGGGGACTCTTATATAAATGAGATATAAATCAAGAACTTATCAAGCAAATGGAACCAAATTTGGCATGTGGGGGGTTCTGAATGCAAAGATTGTATGGTGGTTTGAGAAACCTCCCCCCTCTGGAAGGGACGGCTCCCGTACAAATAAAATACAAATTTCTACGAAAAAATAAGAAAATTATCCAGGTTACTAAAACACAAAGCATGTATTTCTCGGATAAAAAGAATGTTCTGATAGAAGTTTGAACACCTGCTTAGCTAAGAAAAAACTCATTCCAATAAACATCCATAAACGTCCCAGTTCTATTAAATTTGTATTCCTTTAGTTGCGCCGAGTTCAGCTATTATACATATATTTTTATGTTTTCATGCTGCAAGATTTTATATCACATTATTCTAACTCTCCAATATTCCTCTGCGTGAAGGCATGGATATACTGCTGAATTGGAAAAACAGTATTTGCAGTAAATCCCTGCAGGAAATGTTGTCCAGATTTGTGGAGCAACCTTTTGAGGAACTATGAAATGAACTCTCCTTCAGCGGAGCGAAGGAATTATCCAAGCAATTGTTGGGGAACATTATCTTAGAATCCTTGCAGACATCCTAGACAAAACATAAAAAATATTTTTTTCAAAAAATCCTTGCGAAATGTTTAATGTTAACGAAGTTCTGAGATTTTATTTTATGAGATTTTGGAATTCGTGGAAAAACATCTTCTTGGATTTCTCCAACTTTTTAGGAATTTCTCTAGGAATTACTTCAGGAGTTACATCTTAGTTTTTGTGTAGTTCATCCAGCTGTCCTCCAGGAATTTCTTTAGAATGGCAAAATTTCACAAGTTCAGGGATTTCTTCAATAATTTAATCATAAGATAGATTTGAAAAACTGCCGATGAAATGCCAGAAGGAACTTTTAAAAGAATCACTGGAGGGATGCCTACAAATTCCTAAGGAATACCTATAAACACGCCAAGCTAAAATAATATTTAAAAAAATGATGGGAGAAACCATTTGCAGCCATAAACCCTAACTAACTTGTCATCTGCCACTGTAGCGTCAGTTTCAATTGTTTTCTTTTGCTTCATGGAACTAAAACAGCACACTTATAATAGAATTGGTAAAAAGTTGTATCCTTAGAACTTTTTTTTTTTAATTTGATATTTTTAAGTGGACAAGCAATCGCCAAAAATCTTAAAAATCTTGGATAATCTAGAAAATATGTAATCTTTACATACAGATATCTGTGAAAAAAAATGAAAAAAAATCTGTGTCAATCTAGATGAATCTGTGCATGTGGCAACCCTGCTGGTGACTGTTTGTGCAATTACCGATTATCTGGCATTGAGTACAAAGGTAACGAGAGTATCCCTCCATAATAAAAATGTTGAATATATTCACAGCTTGCTTCGATCAGCAATGTGCTATTTTAAAAATTTGAATCGTATTTGTTTTTCATAATGAAAATAATAACCCCTAACGGTTGCAAATACGCAAAGCTTCACTTTGTCCGTTGAAAGAGTTCATTTTTTATTAATTTGGCATGATTGCACCACAATTGCGGCGGGATCAATAAAAAAATATTAGTTCGGACACGATTCTGACTCGCTAATGACTGTAGCTCAACAACACATACTTTTAAATTGAACTCTCAACTCCTCGCATCAATAACTCTCAATTGCGAATTTTCAATCAGCGAAAGATTACCAATACGAGAATGCATGTATTATTTCAGGATGGAGCCCTTCTCCAGCAGTTGAGACTTATTGGCAGCCATATGCTTTCGAATTAATGCAAACAAACAATAATCATCATTTTCATTCTTTTCCCATGAGTTACGAATGATGTAGAAAAATACAAAGGATGTTGTTGATATGAAGTTAAGCATTCCGGAGCGTTGTAAAATCCTAGTTGTAATAAAGCTCTGGGAAAAAATAAACATAACAATCATCGTGAGCCGCGTTCGTTAGTGCACCGACCAGTTGTTTGATATCACTTGAAAGTATTTTACTGGTACGGGCAGTGCCAAGTTTTGCCTAGGAAGCCGACGGGATTCCTGTGGACTGCTGCGATAGGGGAGAGTGGAGATATTTGATTTCTTTTTTTTTTGAATAATTTCAGATGAAAGCATTTGCGACAATGCAAGGTTCTTGGAAGCCCCTTGTGGTAGTTTATAAATATCATTTTTAAACTTAGATCGGACAGATACCAAGTGTGATAAACACTTAGAAATTTAGATCGAAAATTCATCACCTATCTCTCTACACAGATAAAAAGAATCATTGAATTTTCTGCGTAATCTTATGCACATAAAGAAAATGCTAGATTTGGCAGAAGCTAACGGGAAATTTCATGTAAATTTAAGCCAGATAACGCCTGAATCTAGCCTGTTGTATAAAAGATTGCAAACATTGTTGTATGGCGCAGGAAAGATTGCATACAATTTCGTTGTTTACGCTTCCTTTGGCTTGAAATTAAACGAGGGTGAATTTTACGCTCTTGTTAGAAACTAATTATTTTTTACGGTGCACTCTCACATTTGAACCAACGTCATCGAAAATGTTATTATTTATCTAAAAGTATTCGGATTTTTGGATGGAATCATGCGATTTTTCCAACTTAAGCCCAACTTTCCCTTACGCTTGCAGGAAGGTATATGATACGTATGGGTACCTAACTACAAACACACTCGAGGTAGCGCGCATTGTGAAGTGAATGCTTCCACTTGTTGTTGTGGTCGTCAATTAAAATCTCTCCACGCTCCTCTCCAGTGCTCTTCAGCTTCCGATGAAAAGCTCTTCGGATGCTAACGATCTGTATGCGGAGAGAGATGTGTATAGAATGCTAGTTCAATTCCAACGAACCGGCAAGCGAGCTGGCAAGACGACGACGACGACGACGACGACGAAGGCAACTGTTCAAACCAAGTGTTTTTCTCCCGCCTTCGAGTGCGGTTTGGAGTGAGTTCGTGTTTATTATTTTGTCAAGTATCAATTATAACATTGTACCTACGCTCGGGTACGAGCGGTTCCGAGTGGAGGTGGATGTTCTTGAAGAGAGCTACACAACAGGTTTTCCGTTGCTTGGTTCTGATGGAAATGAATCGCTGCTGATGAGCGTTGCTCCACGATTGCATACCGGATCCAGATCAGTTGAAACCAGGCGTGAAAATAATTGCAAAATCTGCTCGGCGTCTTGTGCACTGGGAATTGCCACCGCCGTTGATTGGTTGTGGCTTTTGAGGGAATCCTCCACTCCAGTCAGAGGATTGTCATTAATCCGAATGATGCCAAGCGATCAAGTAATCTAACCTTCTGCCATAAACGGAAACCATAATTCTCCAACAGTTCCGTAGAATGTCCTTATTTACACGCTCCAAATTGGCAGTAAAAGACATTCCACTCTTGCCATTCCATGCTAAGGATCCCATTCCCGGCTAATGTTCATCATCATTTTCATTCTTTTTACGACACAATGTTCAAAAGTCATCTTAATCTGAAGTGCCTACAACTACCCACCCACCAGCAGTCTAATCATCCCGGATATCATTGTTAGCTCATCATCAGATCAATCTACGCGCGCGGCGAACGAGAGCGGAACATGCCATTTTCCAGTCGTATAATCCTCGTCATTCAATTTCCAGCCCAGAGCCTCACGGCGCGGCGGGCACAAAGTCTCCATTATACGGAAAAGAATGCGGCTTCCCTAACATTCCGTCAAGGTGGAAATCGTTAAGGTGATGCTTTCAACACCTCACGTTCCCAAAGCGAAAAGAGGGCTAACGGAGGAGGAGGAGGAAGAGCTCATTCAAGCTGTGAGCCATGTGGGCTGCTTCCTCTTCTTCTTTTTTCTGCTGCTCCGTGAAAACCACAGCCACGCGCACGGATTTTTCTTCGTACAACAGGGCTGCATAATATCTTTATGGCTCCGCTCCGGTGGGGCGCAACAGAATGTGACACGGTGGCACACGGGATCAAGTATTCCATAAATTATTCAAATTTCGTTAAGTGATTTGAATAATGTTATTATGCATGATGCAATCGAATCCACGGGAACGATGATGACACACGGGGTTGTGAAATTGAGATCACTGGGTCTGCGGTTGTCATTATCCCAGGATAGGAGATTGGGAACGGATTTCTTTTCCACGTTCCGTTGCGCAGTTAGTGGTGGAGGTTTGGAACGGTTTTATCGCTTTTTCTTTTTCGGGAGGCCCAGGAGGTACGCTTTGTATGGTGTTGTGCAATTCCATAGAAATAACAAAGATTATCGATCTTCAGGATTTCATAATCATTGTGGTTTTGTTCCTTATCTAAAAATATAAGACCCGTATTTTTTTATTTTGTCACTAGGGTGACCATTTCGAAGAAGGAGTGGTCCAAAAACAATTTTTTTGTAAAGATGCATTTTTTCGAAAATCATAACTTTTG